>BQNB010014857.1:3477-35105 GCA_026074375.1 Tanacetum coccineum | reverse complement strand
TATTTTATTTCTAAGTAGGTCTTGACTTTTTCCCTTTGTCAAGGGTGAAGAGTTTGGATTTGCCTAGTATATATATATACTATTAGACGAACCAGGAATCTATCGATTTGATATTACCTGCTTTTTGTTTTGTTATCACGTACCCGTTTTCCCACAAAAATAGCAAAAATTTAAATTTTTTAAGTTCTTACTTGTCATATATAAAAAAAATAAAAATAATAATATAAGTGTTAAGACACAAATGTAGGTTTTCCGTTGGTAAGAATAAGAAGTAATTTTTGACCCGATCGTACGTATAGAGTTCTAGCTTTCTCCCTTAACAATTAATGATGATAGTTTGTGCTAGTCTCATGTAGACTTTAAACATGCTAGACTTGAATCGTTAGTAAATGAAGACTTGTGCTAATCTCAAGTAGATTTTAAATATGTCGAGTTGGATTTTATATAGGCTAAGTATTTGCGAATTTCTTTTGCAAAGAATAGGAGATGATAGTGTTGTTTACTAATTAGGATGCTAAACAAAGTTTATTTGGAAAACTTAAAGGCTTATAAGAATAACTTGTGGTTTTTCTTCCCCGGAGTTCTTAAAATGACTAATTATACGTGATCTCTTTAATTTTTACAAATTAGAGTTTTACTCTTAAAAGTCTAATCAACATATCTAGAGAAAAAAGCTTTATCGATGAAGTCGACATCATTTGTAAATAAGAATTTTAGTTCAAGAATTTTAATCAAAAGCTCTCAATAAGCCAAACTGTCTCATAAGCTCAATTCAGCTCTCAAGAGTCTATAAGCTCTTGATTTGAGATGTAGTGATAAATAAAAAGGATGCAAGTTATAAATCCTAAGTGTTAATAAGTAATATACAAATTCCATCTTAATAAAGTACATGGGCATTTGTCGGTTCGCTCCCGATGTGACATTGAAAGAAAGGATGGAGGATGTATATTTAGGGTTGGTATCATAATAAGTACGCGAGCTCTTGTCGGAGGCGGGGCCGATGTGTCGTTGAAAGAAAAGTGATACCAATTCCTAGCCTAATAATGTGAATAGTAAATAATAATGTTGCAAAGTTAGAAAAAAAATGGTAAAAGTTTCATTTTCTAAAACCAAGGTATTCTTTTGAGCTAAGGTTTGCAAAAGTTTACAAGGCTACCCTCCTACTCCGTTTCTATCGAAGGTCATACAGTTTCGGTTATTATTTCTTTCGGATAGGGTGTCAAAAGCCTTAGCACTTACCCGATGACGGTGGGATTGCTAGAGAAGAAAGTCATTCATGAGACAAGTGAACCAACGATGTCTTAGCTAAGTAGGTTTTTGTTTGCTTTGAGTTGTGATTCTACTAAATGATTAACATATTAGCCAAAAGGCCCATGTGTAAAGCTTGGTCGGATTTCAACTATCTAAATATGTGGATTTAATAGTTTAAATTAATTTGAACACACACACCTTAATATATGATTTATGTCAGGAAGAGGAATTCACAAGTTGTAATTATAAGTAGTCTTAGCATCTTAGTTCATAATTAGCAGTGATCTTATTTTTAAGCTTAGCATGGGAAAAGTGAAAAATCGGGAATGATGAAGTTATCTTTTAGACACTTAATTGTGCTTTTTGTTCTATGATCCTTAAAGTTACCAATGTGGTAATGAAAACAATACATTATGTCAACACAAAAATAAAGTTGTAGTTAGGAATATATCAAGAAAAATCATAAAAAGAGAAAAATCTTAGAAAATAGGAAATCGGGTGTTTTATAACTTGTGATCTCTTATCTCTCTCAACAAAAATCTTTGCTACTTTTCAAAGGTTTAGTTTGGGGAAGTTTCGAGATATTTGGTTATAAGGCATGTGATATTGCGTGAGGACACACAATCGTTTAGTTTGGGGAATTTTGATAAGTGTAGAATACACATATCCGTTTGTACCTAAAATGACCCAATTAAACCCAAAACAGACCAAAAATGGCAAAAATATGCTTGTATTTGTGTTTTGTGTATGCAGGTACGGATAAGTCAAAAATCACAAGAAAACAATCAAAAGCGAGCAAGCACGGACACGAGAATCAGAAGAGTACAAAGCCGAAGCCCGAAAAGTCAAGCCTCAGTCAAATCCAGTCAAAGAAAAACCAATCATTGGTCAACAAAAGTCAACAAAGCCCATTTCCTTTTATTATAAAACACAAGGGCCAATCTTGCAAATCCCGAAAGTTATTTATAACTTGAAAAAGGGAAAAGAAAGAGAGGGACTGAAAGTGTAAAAATGCCAAAGCTATAACGTTTTTAACTGTCAAAGAAAGGGCGCGAAAGGTGTTACTGTTCACCTTTCTTCCCCGTTTCACCATCCAGGGTAAATCAAAGGGGTTTTCCAAATTAAAGGGTGCTTAGGTCAATTCATGAGCTCACTAACACAAATGAAGGGACAAATCAGTCTTTATCAAAGGATTACTTAACCTCTCCCAATCAAAGGCCACGTCAACAATGGTGAAAGCACAAATTTATGTGGGTTTTTGTGCTAAAACACTCACAAAAGAAGCACAAACGTCACATCAATGGAATGACACGCTGGCAATCTTCAGGTGTCCACAGCTTGATCAAACGGCCACAATAGAAGCTCAAATGATTGAAGAAATGATTGGCTGAGATTGAAAGATTGGAGAGCAGGGCAAGAGATCCTAGAAGCTTCTTTCAGGCTATAAATAGAGCCTCACTTCTCACACACACAATATATATATATCTAGTTTTTTTAGTAATTTAGTCTAGCTTAAATTTCGTATTTTTAAATGTAATTTTCCTTAAAATGTTTTGTAATCTCCTTTCCAAGTAATGTAATCAGTAACTTTTATTAATGAAATTCAGTTTTTCTTAATCTCTCAAAGTTCATTTTTCATAAACTCTCTTAATAAGCTAAGTTGTCTCAATAAACTAATAAGCTCATTTATAGCTCTTTCAGTCTATAAGCTGAAATAGAGCTTATTGAATTCAGTATTAATCTTACTTCAACCTTAAATCAGTTTAATCTTTCATGGATCTCATTGGATTAAAGCTTTTTGGAAGGGGATCTTAAATTAGAAGAGATCCCAAGGATTTTACTCTAGCTTATCTAATAAGCTAGGGAGCTTGTAGCTGCCTTAATTGGTTCCTCTTGTTTAGCTAGAGGAGTTTGTAAGTTTCTCTTTAATTTTCCTTTAAATTCTAGCTTTAAATAATGATATCATTGCTTGCTATGTTTAGATCTGCTTATTTGAGTACTTATTTGCATTTTATCTAGCTTAATCATCATAGTTGTTTATCTGTTTTTAATTTCTTTTTTGAATCATTGTTTTCATAAATTTATCTTAAAAAACCTCTAAAAAACAAAAAAATATAGTAAAATAGCTTAAGCTACAAAATTTGAAATTATGAAACATATGCTTAATACACAGAAATTGATAGATTTAAAAATACATACTTTAATATGCATGAATTAACAAACTAGATAAGCTTTAATTAAGATTAAGATTTATTTTACTATATTTTTGGTTTTTTAGAGGTTTTTAAGATAATTTTATGAAAAACTATGATTCAAACTAAGAAAATTAAAAATAGATAAACAACTATGATGATTAAGCTAGATAAAATGCAAATAAGTACTAATAAGCAAAGAGATTAAGCAAATAAGCAAAGATAAACATATAAGCTATAACTAAGAATTTTAAACTGAAATTAGCTAGAATTTAAAGGAAAATGAAAGAGAAACTTACAAACTCCTCTAGCTAAACAAGAGGACCAATAAAGGCAGCTACAAGCTCCCTAGCTTATTAGATAAGCTAGGGTAAAGTCCTTGGGATCACTTCCAAGTTAAGATCCCCTTCCAAAAGCTCTAATATCCAATTAGGTCCATGATAGATTAAACTGATTTAAGGTTTAGGTAAGATTAATACTGAATTCAATAAGCTCTATTTCAGCTTATAGAACAATTTGGATTATTAAGATAGGTTTTGATTAACAAGAAAAGAGAGCTTATGAATGATTTAAACTAAATTTCATTAATAAAAGTTACTGATTACATTACTTGGAAAGGAGATTACAAAACATTTTAAGGAAATTACATTTAAGAAAAACACGAAATTTAAGCTAGACTAAATTACTAAAAAAAAAACTAGATCCCCTTTGTGTGTGAGAGGAGAGGCCTATTTATAGGTCCTGAAAGAAGCTTCTAGGATCTCTAGCCCTGCTCTCCAATCTTTCAATCTCAACCAATCATTTCTTCAATCATTTGAGCTTCTATTGTGGCCGTTGGATTGATTTGTGGACACCTGAAGATTGCCAGCATGTCATTCTCTTTTGGATGGCATTGTGCTTCTTTTGTGAGTGTTTTAGCACAAAAACCCACTTAAATTTGTGCTTTCACCATTGTTGACGTGGCCTTTGATTGGGAGAGGTTAAGTAATCCTTTGATAAAGACTGATTTGTCCCTTCATTTGTGTTAGTGAGCTCATGAATTGACTTAAGCACCCTTTAATTTGGAAAACCCCTTTGATTTACCCTGGATGGTGAAACGGGGAAGAAAGGTGAATAGTAACACCTTTCGCGCCCTTTATGACAGTTAAAACTGTTATTAGTTTGGCATTTTTATACTTTCAGTCCCTCTCTTTCTTTTCCCTTTTTTCAAGTTAAAAATAACTTTCGGGAATTGCAAGATTGGTCCTTGTGGTTGTTATAAAAGGAAATGGGCTAGGGATTTGGGCTTTTCTGGCTTCGACTTTGTACTCTTCTGATTCTTTTTGAACTCTTTTGATTCCCGTGTCCGTGCTTGCTCGTTTTTGACTGTTTTCTTGTGATTTTTGACTTATCCATACATGCATACACAAAACACAAATACAAGCATAATTTTGCCATTTTTGGTCTGTTTTAGGTTTAATTGGGTTATTTTAGGTACAAATAGATATGTGTATTCTACACTTATCAAAATTCCCCAAACTAAACGATTGTGTGTCCTCACACAATATCACATGCCTTATAACCAAATATCTCGAAACTTCCTCAACTAAACCTTTGAAAAGTGGCTAAGATTTTTGATGAGAGAGTTAAGAGATCACAAGTTATAAAACACCCGATCTCTAATTTTCTAAAATTTTTCTCTTTTTATGAATTACCTAACTATAATTTATTTGTGTTGACATAATGTATTGTTTTCATTACCTTTTTGGTAACATTGAGGATCATAGAACAAAAAGCACAATTAAGCGTCTTAAAGATAACTTCATCATCCCCGATTTTTCACTTTTCCCATGCTAAGCTTAAAAATAAGTTCACTGCTATTTATCATCATCGTTTTTCACTTTCTCCCTTGCTAAGCTAAATAAGATCACCGGTAATTTCGAACTTTAGATGTACAACCTACTTATAATTACAACTTGTGAAATCCTCTTCCCGACATAAATTTAAATTTTAGGTGTGTGTGTTCATATTTAGATTTAAACTCAATTAACTCCACAGATTAGATAGTCGAATTCCGACCAAGCTTTACACATGGGCCATTTTCGGGCCTAATTATGTTAATCACTTAGTAGAACTCACAACTCTCAAAGCACAAACAAAACTATTAGCTCTGACATCTCGGTTGGTTCACTTGTCCCATGAATGACTCTTATCTTCTCTAGCGATCAACCGTCCACCGCCGGGTAGTGCTCAGGCTTTTGACACACCTCGGAGAATACTAACCGAAACGCATGTACTTCCGATGAAAAAGCTTAGTAGACTTTTTCAAACCTTAATTCAAAAGAATACTTTGGTTTTAGAAAATGAAACTTTCACTATTTATTTTCTAACTTTGCAACATTATTATTTCTATAAAAAGAATACCTTGGTTTTAGAAAATAAAACTTTTACTATTTATTTTCTAACTTTGCAACATTATTATTTACTATTCACATTATTAGGCTAGGAATTGGTATCACTTTTCTTTCAACGACACATCGGCCTCGCCTCCGACAAGAGCTCGCGTACTTATTATGATACCAACCCTAAATATACATCCTCCATCCTTTCTTTCGATGTCACATCGGGAGCGAACCGATAAATGCCCATGTACTTTATTGCGATGGAGTTTGTATATTATTTATTAACTCTTAGGATTTATAACTTGCATCCTTTATATTTACTAACTACATCTTGATAGATTTTTTTTAACTTAATGATATTTTTGCAAATAGTAGAAATTTCGTTTTAGAAAACCAAAGTATAAACTCGAACTAAAATTCTTATTTACAAATGATGTTTGACTCATCATTGATAAAGCTTTTTTTTATCTGAATATGTTGATTAGACTTTTAAGAGTAAAACTCTAATTTGGAAAAATTAAAGAGAACACGTATATTTAATCATTTTAAGAGCTCCTGGGAAGAAGAATCACAAGTTATTCTTATAAGCCTTTAAGTTTTCCAAATAAACTTTGTTTAGCATCCTAATTCGTAAACAACACTATCATCTCTTATTCTTTGCAATTATAATTTCTAATAAAGAAATTAGCAAATACATATGCCTATATAAATCCACACTCGGCATATTTAAAAATCTACTTGAGATTTAGCACAAGTCTTCATTTACTAATGAATTTCAAGTCTACAAGTTAAAGTCTACATGAGACTAGCTAAACTGATTCATCATATTTTGTAAGGAAGAAAGCTAGAACTCTACACGTACGATCGGGTCAAAAATTACTTTTTATTCTTACCAACGGAAAACCTACATTTTTGTCTTAACATTTTTTTTATATGATAACTAAGAATTTAAAATTTTTGCTATTTTTGTGGGAAAACGGGTACGTGAGACAAAACAATAAGCAAGTAACATCAAATCGATAGATTCCCTTCCCCAAACTAAAACGAAACATTGTCCTCAAAGTTTTAAAGTCAGGTCTCTACAAAAATCCATAAGCCCGTTTAATGAAAGTAATGCAAAGATAAACGTTAGTCGATATGATGAAAGGCTATGGATTTCCAAACAAAATTCACACAAATGATGAAAACTTGAGTTAACCGGAGATAATTCATCTGACACTAGAGGCTTCATTTAATTTGTTAGGAGAATCCTGCAAAAATCACAACAAACAAGCAACAAACATCGAGTAATCGGAAAGAGTACAAGCCTCTCACAACACATTTGATAATAGAAAATATAAGAGGATACGTCATGGGGTAACTCCCACGAAGCGGCATGTTTTTGTTCACCGAGTCGCAACTCGACTCGATCCCTAAAATTTAGTAAGTCTATAGGGAAGTCTGGAGTCCGGATAACCAGTGGTGGAGTAATCCCCTCCATAGTAGTGCTAAGACGGTGGCATTGACTTTAATAGAACCATCGACATGAGACAACTTTGCATGCATAATGATAAACTTCGGTGATTGATGAAAGTCCGGACCAACGGGACTTGAGCTTTCCCGGTAAAATCTTAATCGGCGAGTTGAAAGCAAGACTTGATCACCAACATTGAAGATTCGATTCTTTATCTTGGAATCGTGTAGCTTCTTTGTCTTCTCCTTGTAGATTATCAAATTCTCGTAAGCTTGATCACGAAGCTCGCTTAGTTCATTGAGTTGGAGCTTTCGATGATCGCCCGCGGTCTTTAAATCGAAGTTGGCATGCTTGAGAGCCCAATATGCTTTGTGTTCTAGCTCGACTGGTAAGTGACACGCTTTTCCATAGACTAACTTGTACGGAGTACATCCAATTGGAGTCTTGTAAGCGGTTCTAAAAGCCCATAATGCATCATCTAACTTGTCTGGACCCATGAGGCAGCGTTTTCTCGACGTACCCCCCTTTTTTTTTTCAAAATTCGTTGAAGACCTCGATTCGTGACTCACTTGACCACTCGTTTGAGGATGGTAAGGAGTCGAAAGACGATGGTTGACACCATATTTAGACATAACCTTATCAAATTTGTCGTTACAAAAATGGGTCCCACGATCGCTTATGATTGCTCTCGGAGCACCGAATCGGGAGAAAAGGGATTTTAAGAACTTAACAACTACCCTAGCATCGTTGGTGGGGAGCGCTTTCGCTTCAACCCATTTGGAAAGATAGTCGACGGCTACTAGAATATATTTGTTACCCCTAGACGACGGAAAAGGTCCCATAAAATCGATACCCCAAACATCGAAAATTTCACAAACTTGGATTGCATTTTAGCTCTCATCACGTTGAGAGATTTTGCCTTGTCTTTGACATGCATCACAAGATTTGATCAATTCGTAGGCATCCTTATAAATCGTAGGCCAATAAAAACCGGCATCAAATACTTTCCGAGCTGTGATGTTAGCACTGTGATGGCCCCCGGTGGGTCCTTCATGGCAAGCTTTGAGAATTTCAAGAGCTTCTTGGCCAAATACACATCTACGGATGATTTGATCTGCACATGTTCGAAAGAGATAGGGATCATCCCAAAAGTAATGCTTTATGTCCTTGAAAAACTTCCTCTTTTGTTGACTCGTCATTCCTTTGATAAGAAAATTCCCCGCGTGGTAGTTTGCTATATCGGCAAACCACGGGATATTTTGATCATCATGAGAAGTCACAACATTTAAAAGTTTCAATAGGGAATCCTCGGTAATCTCTTTTGGATCAAAAACATTTTCGTAAGGGTTTTCAAGACGAGAGAGGTGATCGGCTGCATAGTTTTCAGCTCCCTTGGTATCGATAACTTTGAAATCAAATTCCTGAAGAAGTAAGACCCATCGAAGCAATCGTGCTTTGGCGTCTTTTTTGTTGAAGAGGTATTTCAATGCAGAATGGTCCGTGTAAACAACACTCTTGTTCATGATTAGATATGATCGAAACTTCTCAAACGCGTAAACAACTGCTAGCATTTCTTTTTCGGTTGTTGTATAGTTTGATTCTGCTTTAGTCATCGTCTTACTTGCGTAATGAATTGGTCGAAAATGCTTCTTAATTCTCTGCCCTAGGACCGTACCTATTGCATAATCACTTGCATCGCATATGATTTCAAAAGGTTGGTCCCAATTCGGAGTAATGAGAATTGGAGCTTCGGTTAGCTTTTTTTCAATGTTTGAAAAGCAGGAATGCAATCTTCCCGAAAAATGAAGGATGTTTTTTCCTCTAAGAGATTGGTCAATGGTCGCGAGATTTGGAAAAGTCTTTGATAAATTTCGATTAAATCCAGCATGCCCGAGAAAACTTCGAATTCCTTTAACAGTCGTTGGATGAAGAAGCTTAGAAATTACATCAACTTTAACCTTATCGACTTCAATTCCTTTTCTAGAGATCTTATGTCCTAAAACAATGCCCTCTTACCATCGAAATGACGCATTTTCCCAATTTAGTGCTAACTTGGTGCTTCACACCTTGTAAGCATTCTATCTAATTAGTAAGACATGAGAAAAAAGAAGCTCCAAACACAGAAAATCGTTCCGCATAAAAACTCCATCGTTTTTTCTATCATGTCGTGAAAAATGGCCATCATGCAACGTTGAAAAGTTCCGGGAGCATTGCACAAACCGAATGGCATACGACGGTACGCGAAAGTTCTGTATGGGCACGTAAAAGTAGTTTTCTCTTGATCTTTAGGATCAATTGGGATTTGAAAATACCCTGAAAAACCATCTAAGAAAACAATAAAATTCGTTACCCGGCCATCGCTCTAACATTTGAGTCCAATGAAAGGTAACGGAAAATGGTCTTTACAAGTTGCTTTCTTTAACTTACGATAATCGATGCAAAACTCTTCATCCTGTGACTAAATCTTGTAGCACCAGCTCATTTTTTCTTTGTTGTGACAACGGTCATACCACCTTTTTTTGGAACACAATGGACCGGACTAACCCATGGACTATCCGAGATCGGATAAATCAATCCCGCGTCAAGAAGTTTTTCTACTTCTTTCTTGATGACGTCGTGGATTTTAGGGTTAACCCTCCTTTGATGTTGGACTGAAGGTTCGTAATCATCTTCTAAAAGGATTTTGTGTGAGCAAAACTCTGGATCTATGCCTCGGATATCAGAAAGTTTCCAAGCAATTGCTTGTTTTCGATTTTTCAAAACATTAATGAGTGAGGTCTTTTCATCTTGGCTCAAATCTTTTGAAATTATGACTGGAAGTTTGTTATTTTCCTCTAAAAATGCATACTCGAGATGCGGAATGTAACCTCCTTTAATTCGACTTCTGGAATTTCAACTTTTGGTTCATAAGAAGTAACAACTTTAAGATCTTTTTGAATTCCGGGTGAGTAATCTTCTTGGTTTGGGTGAGGTAATGGATCATTATTGAGAAGTGCCTCGAGAATGAGAATGTCACCCTCGGGATCGTAATACGTAGCATTGAAAACTGGTGAAACTGGTTCATCATCGATTGCTATAAAAGCATCGGCTTCCTCAAAGAGTAGAAAATCGCTTTCATCAAACGGAGTAAGCGTTGGAGATGAAGTGGAAACAATCGGATCGTAATACGGAGAAGGATTGTTGTAAGCAATGGAATCGGAAAATCCAAGTACTTCTTGTGAGTACTCTTCACATGTGACATCGATTAGATCAACCTTCTTCAATGATTCGAGATTGTTGTATGAAATGGAAGGTGCATCACCACATTTAAGGGTTAACGATTGATCATCATTCCTAAGAGTGATCTCTCCTTCGTAAACATCGATTAAAGCATGAGCCGTCCTAAGAAAGGGATCCCGATTATCAACGGATACTCGGGATCGGCTATAAAATCAAGACAACAAAGTCAGCGGGAATGTTAACACTTCCTACTTTGACAAAAACATTTTCGGCTACACCGGTTGGTTTAGAAATTGTACGGTCGGCTAATTCTAAAACCATTTTTGTTTCGGTTAGGCCTGAGAGTTGAAGCTTTTTCCAGATGGATAAAGGCATGAGATTGAATACTAGCAACCTTAAAAGGCAGAGCTAATTATCTATCGAATTCTTAAAAATCACATGGAAGAGAAATCAACCGGGGTCACCTAGCTTTTTCTGGAAGCTTTTTAAGGACAACCGCACTACAATTTTCATTCAACGGCGTTTTGGTTAACTCAATCAACTTGTCTTTGTTATTTAACATCTTTTTGAACATCGGAGCAAACTTTGGCATATGAATGAGAGCATCCGCGAAACTTAGCTCAAAGTGAAGATTACGGAAGATTTCCATAAACTTTGAAGCTAGGATATCATCCTTTTCACGAATTTTTTCTTTGTTAAGTCTTGAGGGGTAAGGCAAATTAGGTTTGGCTTTGTTAGCAACGAAAGAAGGCTCTTCAATTGGTTCTTTGTCTTTGGTTTATTCTTGGACCAATTGAGGTTGGATGTCTTCGGTGCTCGGTAGCTCCGTATCCTTTGTCACCTCACTTTCCTTTTCCACCACCGGCGGTGGAATCGGAGGTCCATCGTATGAAACACCACTACGAGTTGTAATTGCCTTGGCTTCATTTCTTGGGTTTGGAATGGTATTGCTTGGTAAAGAACTTAAACTTGAAGGTTGGTTGGTATTGCCTAAATCATCAAACTTGGTGCAAAGGCTTGTTAACAAACTTGTAACATTTGCCATTTGATTTTGCAAACCTTGATTTTGATTTTGCACATTCTTTAATATCGCATCGTTTGCTTTGACGTAGCTTTCAAAATCCGTTTTCAAAACACTATTTGTTGGAAGTTGGTAAGGTAAAACTTGATTGATTGGTGGTTGATTGGTTGGTGTTTGGTATGGTGGAGCTTGATAAACTTGGTTTTGGTTGTTTGGACGGTTTTGATTAAAGTTTCCTCCACGGTTTTGGTTGAAATTAGAATTGGTTCCTTGATAACGGTTTTGGTTGTTTTGGATATTCGGTTGATTGAAACCTGGTGGTTTCATTTGACTTGCCAAATTGGAAGGTTGGTTTCTTTGGAAAAATGCCAACGGCTTTGCGGTTGTTGAATTCTTGGATATTGGTCTGAAAACGGGAAAATCGTTTCCTCTTCGAGTTAACGGACAATGGGTAAAATTGTGATTCGATCCACAAGTAACACATACTTCCTCAACCGCTTTGACTGGTGCGGGAGTAGTAACAACTAAAGCTTTCATTTCATTCAACATCTTGTTCATCTTAATAGTCATCTTATCCTCAAGAGAAGCGGCTATTTGTTGCATATCGAAAGAATTATTAGAAGGTGAAGAATTAGAAAGAGGAGCATCCGTACTCACTCTTGAATCATTAGCACGACTCCTTGAGTAACGAACTTTGACTTGCTTCATAATCGCTAAACCTCTGAGGCATTTTTATCTAAGAAATTACCACCTGCAGCAAGAATCTAAGGCCATCTTGATCTTTTGAATTCAAATAATTTGTAAGAAGTATCTAGTGGGTGGTCCGAGAAGCCATGGTGAGGACATGCCGAAGGAGTCCTTTAAAGCGTTCCCATGCTTCATTAAAAGCTTTGTTTTGGGTTTTTTGATAAAAAGTAATGAATCTCAATCCGATAGTAAGTGTTTTTTGAAGGGGTAAAGTACTTGATTTATGAATTTTGAAACAAGGTCGTCCCATGTTAGAATTGATCTTGGAGGTTCCTTGTCTAACCAATCTCGGGCTTCACCGTCTAGAGAAAAAGGAAAAAGCAAAAGCTTTACCGAAGTGTTCGGAACTTCGGGATGTCTAAACGTTGAAGTGACCTTGTTAAAAAATCGAAGGTGATTGTGAGGGTCTTGTCTACCCGTAAACTTATTACTTTGCACAAGATTGATTAAAAGGTTGCTTAACTCGAAATTGTTAGCATTGATCGGTGGAATAACTATAGCATCTTCATACCCCTCAATGGGTGCTTGTAACATTTGGGCCATTGTTCGATTGTCGGCCATGGAACAACGTTTTGTTCAACAATTGGTTCAACCGAAAGATTTTGTTGTTGTCGACGTCTTCGAGATTGCGAACGAGTGCGCATAAAAAAGAAAGACTAAAAATCAAAAAGCAAAACTTTACAATAATTTTTTTTTATTATAACAATAATTTTACACGGTTACCCGAAAGAGACTTAAACAAATAATCAACTACTTCACGTTAGCCTTGAAAATTGCTTTTCATTGATGAGCCTTAACTTCTAGAGACAAAAATGCAAGTGTTAAATCTTTGATATGATTTGGGAATAGATTGAGCAAGTCACCGAAAATAAAAATGATAATAACACAGTTTTTAGAAGATATTATATGTTGGAGTTCGATTTAACCAACTTTGATTAATTTTTTTTCTTATTTTAGAAAATTTTATATTTTGGGTTTTTTTTTTTTCTTTTACTTATACTAAAAAGAAAAGGAAAATATTTTTTACTTTTTATTTTTTATGATTTTTTTTACTTTTGAATTTTAAAACAAGAATGAAACTTTTGAGGACGAAAGGATCTTCAAACCAAATCGACAAACACAAAACGGAGGAATCTTAAACACTAGTCCCCGGCAGGGGCGCCAAAAACTGATTGATAGTTTTATATACCTAAAATATATATACTAATATAACTTTAAAAGTAATTAAGAAAATTACCAAGTTACCCTTGATAAAATTCACTCTCAAAAATAATATAATAATAATATATGAATACGTTATATTAAACCGGGTAAGTATGATCACCGCGTTTCCGCCAACGACTAGTGGAAATTGAAACCACGTTTTAAGTCGGATTCCTGATTTGAATAAGCAAAATGGTGATATTATATCTAAAGTCAACAATTAAAATGGAGCAATAAAAAAATTAAACAATTACACAAAATTTTAATCCCTAAAAAAATGTAAACTAAAATTATAAACCTAAGATTGGACAAAAGAAAATTTTAGGAAAAAGAAAAACATTTTTTTTTTCGCTTTTTGGATTAAAAGATATAATTTTTCATAGATTAAACACGTAAAAACTAAAAAAAAATAAACTAATAAAATTAAATCCTAAATTTTATAAAAAATTACACTAAATAAAGAAAGTGTGCAGAAATTTTATAAAAATAAAAGCCCTAATTTTTACTTTTTGCTTAAAGTCTAATTAAACTAATTAAAACCTAACCTTAATTATTAATTAAAACTTAATAAAACTAATTAAAAACTAACTTAGGGACTAACTGTGAAAAAGACTTAAGGACTAACGGGCTTAAAACATTTATTCTTGCAAGGATTAACTGGAAAACTACTAAAACATAAAATTACAGGAATGGTCCCGAGAAAAAAACAAAACTTACCCGACAACAAACTAATTTCCAATTATAAGCTTAAATTCTAAAAGTGCTTATCACTAAAAGCTTAAAAGAGCGCAAAGTTGTCAAGAAGCTAGGGAGAACAACTTTAACAAAAGCACTATGGTCTGAAACTCAAAGATAAGCTCTAAAAGAGCTTCTCAATAAGCTGTTTACAGAAACTAGGGGTTTTGGGCTATTTTACTAAAACAGCTTAATTAAGCTCAAAAAAGCTTAATGTGAAAAAGGAAGAGCTCTAGGAAGCTTATGAAATGGCTTTATCTATGAATGCAAAGAAATCTAAGCTAGAAGTACTTTTAAACAACTAAAATTGAGCATGAACTAAGCAAACTCAGTAAAATAAGCAAGATAGCACAAAATCCAAATGAGCTTAAAAGCTTAAAAAGCTAAACTAGACTCTAAAACTTTAAGGACTTATTAAACTACTTATAATCTATCTAATTAAGCTATAAAATCTAGACCCATAAGCTAAATTAACAAATTAAAACCTTAACTTCAAAGTACTTTGTTATTGCCTTTTTACTTTTTGACAGCAAAAATAAGCTATGTAAATAAGCTAGAAAATGAAATCTAAAACTTATTCTATATTAAGCTATAGCTAATCTTAGCCCTACTTGAATTTAGGATCCTAAATCCTATTCTTACTTAACTAAAAATTAAGCCAAAGGTGGCAGTACTAACTTGTGAAAGCAGTACTAACTTTTTAGTTAGTACTGGTAGTGTAAAGTATCAGCAGTACTAACTTATTGTTAGTATTGGTACACTTTTGGACAAATGTAAACCAAGAGTGTAGGTTTCCTAAGGGAAATCCTGCACTAAGACACACTCAAATAGAGTGTATAAACACAGTCCAAGCAAGATCTAAGCCTTGGAGGGCTTAGATCAGAATTTCACAAGTAAAATCAAAGGGAAAAATCCCCTGGTGCACAGGCGAGCTTATTAAGCCATAAAATCATTAATAGCTTAAACTAAAACCTCAAATCTACTCAAAACCTTATCAATTATGACAATCAAACTATCCAAAAAGAAATCACAAACTGCATTTGACTTTTAGATGGCAAACTAGCTTAAACCAAACACAACTTTACGACTAAGACATTTATGATTAAGCTACTAAGTTTGAAATCCAGTAAACAAGTGCTTAATACCAGACAATTAACAGATTTAAAATATACTTAATAAGCATGAATTTACCGAACAAAATAAGGCAATATTCTAGAGACTTAAGCTACTTTACTATATTTTTGGTTTTTTAGAGGTTTTTAAGATAAAAATAATATGAAAATTATGAATAAACTAAGAAAATTGAAAACAGAATAAACAACCTAAGATGATTTATCTAGATAAACACAAATATGCACTAATAGCAAAGAGATAAGCAAAAATAAGTCAGATCTATAATATAAAAGCAATGATATCATTATTTAAAGCTAGAAATTAAAGGAATGAAAGAGAAACTTACAAACTCTTCTAGCTAAACAAGAGGATCAATAAAGGCAGCTACAAGCTCCCTAGCTTATTAGATAAGCTAGGGTAAAGTCATTGGGATCTCATCCAGGTTAAGATCCCCTTCTAAAAAGCTCATGAATAGGTCCATGATAAATGTAAGTTTAAACTGATTTAAGGTTTAAGTAAGATTAATTCTGAATTCAATAAACTCTATTTCAGCTTATAGACTGAAAGAGCTTAAAAGGAGCTTATTAGCTTATTGAGACATTTTGGCTTATTTAGACAGCTTTTGAATAACAAGAAAAGAGAGCTTATGAATGATTTAAACTAAATTTCATTAATAAAAGTTACTGATTACATTACTTGGAAAGGAGATTACAAAACATTTTAAGGAAAATTACATTTAAGAAAAATACAAAATTTAAGCTAGACTAAATTACTAAAAAACTAGATCCTTCGGTGTGTGAGAGGTGAGGCCTATTTATAGGTGCTGAAAGAAGCTTCTAGGACCTCTTGCCCTGCTCTCTAATCTTTCAATCTCAACCAATCATTTTTCAAAGGGGGGGGGGGGGGGGGGGGGGGGGGGGGGGGGGGGGGGGGGGGGGGGGGGTCAGCCAAAGCATCAATTGTTGGCCGTTTGATCAAACTGTGGACACCTGAAGATTGACAGCGTGTCATTCCATTGATGTGACGTTTGTGCTTCTTTTGTGAGTGTTTTAGCACAAAAACCCACATTCCATTGTGCTTTCTCCATTGCTACGTGGCATAAGCTTGATAGAGGGATACTTAGAGCATTGATTTGACTAATCTCTCCCTGCCATCTTGTAAACGATCATTGAATTGACCTAAGCACCCTTTAATTTTGATTTGCCCTTTGTTTTTTAACTGAGGGTGAAAGTGGGACGATGGGTGAATAGTAACTTTTGGCGCCCTTATTTGACAGTTAAAATCGGTTATAGTTTGAGGATATTGCACTTCTAGCCCTTGTGTTCTCTCTTCCCTTTTTAGTTATAAATGACTTTCGAAAATGCAAGTTTAGCCCTTGTGGTTTTTATAAAAGGACATGGCAAGGGTTTGGCTTCGGCTTGTACTCTTTTGATTCTCGTGTCCGTGCTTGCCCGTTTTTTGCCTGTTTTCTTGTGATTTTTAACTGATCCGTACCTGCACACACAAAACACAAATACAAGCATATTTTTGCCATTTTTGGTCTGTTTTGGGGTTAATTGGGTTATTTTAGGCATAAATGGATATGTGTATTTTATACTTATCAAGAATTCAAAGTCAAAAGATAAAGGCTCAAAATCAAGATCACAAAGCAAAGGATGAACAAAGCCATACCAACAAGAACAAGACCATAACAATGCAAAGCATAAACGTCAACGTCCATATCTTCAATGTCATCGGTGGTACAGAGGAGTTTGAAGAAAGAGACCTCAACATTGGGGGAGATTGTTAGCCTTAATTATAGTAAGTCAAATAAGAATATTATCGGTGTTAGAAAGTCAAACTAGGTCTTGTATTGTAATAGGCTAGTCGGGTTTAACGGGCTTGGATTGTAATCTAATATTGTCCGTGTTTTGGGCTCAAAGCCCAAGTTAATCTAAGCCCGGCCCGTTTAGAAAGCCCAAGTGCCAAGCTAGCAAGGCATGGGTATAAATATCCCTTCACCACACTTGGTGAAGGGTGTTGGTTACATTTTTCATTCATTTTTGTAATCCACCACTCTCTAATCTAATCTTCCTTTCTTGTTTCTCTCTCTACTTTCTCTCTCTAAGTTTTCTTATTATTTTCTAGCATATTGGTAAAGATTATTGTTGTGTAATGGATTAAATTAGTGGGATAACAATTTATAATCGTCTTATTGAAATGAATTGGGACGCTTCTTCATTTGAATAAGGAAATTATAAACCGCCAAACCATAAGTTTATAAATTATTACTTACAAGGATTGGGACGCCTCTTTTTGTAAGTGACAAATTATAAAATGAGTGGGCTTAATCGGTATTTTCGAACATAGCGTGCGTACGAATCATTCTTTGGGCTATGAACTCCTTTCGACTCATAATTTGTTATATGGATTTTTCCGAATTTGTATCGACCGCGGCGAACTTGATAAGCTAATAGTAATGAACCCTTAATCGCTTCCAAGAATTGACGACTTGTTAAATTCCTCGTTTCCAATGGCTTCTTCTTCGAGTCATGTATTTTATCTTTCCTTTTAAGGATTCTCGCGACATTCAATCCGTTCGCTTATGCAAGTTGCATATATTTGATGTTTTTACTTTTTCTCATTTAGTTTCCATTGGAAACCTCGACGATGACTTGTCTATATCCTCACCTCTTCACGATTAAACCATTCGACGATTAAGATGAATTGAGCGCCGAGACGTCGCTCCCTAAAGGGGTATATACTTTAACAACCCGAATTTCAGATCAATAATTTATCCCAAGCGTAATCTTATTTTTTGAAAAAATTTAGAAAATTATTTATAATGTTTTGGTCGATATTATTAAAAATCGTCGTCTTAGTTAATTACGAATCGTTCTTAGGATATTTATCCGCTTTAGCGTTTGAGAAATCGATAATTTTATATTTTAGCCCCTAGAGCTTAATTATTTTTAATTTTGTATTTTTCGACTTTTCTCGTGTTTCTGGCCGAAAGCGCGTCAAAATTTTTACTTTTATAACTTATAATGCGTTTATTAAATAATTTGGCCCGAGAATTTATAAATACATGGTTTATAAAATATTAACAAAATTTTACCAAGCCCATCCCTTTTATTTATTTTTACTTATCCTACTAAACCCAAAAACAAACACCACTTAATTGTTTTAGGCTGCAACAAGATTAAAAACCAAACACTCCCTTATTATTTTTATAAAAATTGGAAGATAACTAGATATTTACTTCCATATCTAAGTCTTATACCCATAAACCCATATATATATAACTTCTTTTTATTAAAAAAACACACCGACATAATTTCCTAAAGATAAAAACTGCCTATTCCTCCCTCTCATCCTCTGTGTTCGACGAGCATAACAAAACCACCACCATCATCACTCTAAAATCTTCTAAATCACTCTAAAATCATTCCTACATCATTCCTCTATAAACCCATCAATCTTCTCATTAAAATTCATCATGCACAAGTATTAAAAAGTTTCATGATTTTATTAAACTTTTGATTGTTGGGTTTTTAATATAATTGGGTGCAATTAAAGTATCAAGGGTTTGATAATAAGTGTTTAATCAAGATTTGGAGCAACGAAATCGAGTTTTGGATATTGTTTTGGGGTTGTGTGGTATTCGGCCAAGGTCAAGAAACCATAAGGGTTGATGGTTTTAATTTTCTAAATATCTCATTGTGTTGTAAGTATCTTATTCCATCTTTTTTTTCATTTGGTTTGATTATATATATTATTGCATGTATTAGATTTTATATCGAGAATCCATGGATGTTGTTACATGTTGCGTTTTTGAGGCTATAGATAGTTTTAGGTAATTAGTATGATTAATAGGTTAGTTTGAGTATGTTGGAGATGTTGTTGATGTGAAATTATGGTGTTTTGAAGGGGTTAAAAGACACCCAATTAGGGCAGAAAGTTAGGCGTTCGATTCGGCAAATTTAAAATATGTTAAATTGAGTTTTGATTTAGGATTATGTTAGGCCTCGTCCATAGCTTTGTTTCGATATAAGGCACGTCCCGTAACTCCCTACTCAATGGGGGGGGGAAGTTTTTTATGGCCTTCGAAAGTTTTAGAAATCAATAAAACTAATTCTGTAAAAAACCTATATGTTTTTTAAATAATTGCTGATGCATTTTACGTGGAGGCAGTTTGGGCCCTTTCTGGTCTGAATCGCTGCCGTTTAAAACAAAAAAGTTGTTTAGAATGATGTTTTACTTTTCTCGCGAGGATAACCAAGTCTAAAAATCAATAATGACGGGTCTAAAAGCTAGAGCAAAATCTACGTTTTCCTTTTTATTTAAATTGCATCAGATATGATATAAGGGCGTTTCCGTCCATTTCTATCGAGTTTTGGGTCTCGGGTAAAACTAAAAACTTGTTCAAAATGCCGTTTTACCTTTTCACTAGGCGATCTAAGTTTAAAAACACCTTATGACGGGCCAAAAACTCAAACACAAATCTGCGTTTTTATAATAATTTTCTGCAGAAACTTGCAGGGGTATTTTGGTCATTTACCGTTGGGTTTCGGGTCTCAGTTAAAACTAAAAAGTTGTCCGAAACGTCGTTTTACATCAAATTGCTTTAGAGTCCGAGTCATAAAAATGTGATTTAGCGGGTCCTTTCGGACGGGTCAGATTTAAGGATATATATATATAATAAAAAGTCAAACTTGGCGAAATCTTTTTAATGGTCAATTAGCGTTATAGAGATTGATTAGGCGTAAAATATACTAACTAAAACTGAATTTGCAACTAATAAGTGAGTCTTTCATTTTCGTTCGCATCTAGATGTCTTAATCTTTAAAATGGGTTAAAATGGTAAATTTTTATTAAAAATTACATATTAGTCGGAATGGGTTAAAATAGAGTTAAACTTAAGGCGAAACATTTAAGTGGGTATAGTAGGTAAGTTGAGGCGCACACATGGATTCTATGCTATAAGATTACATACATGTCGATATATATATACTTTCATATACTTATACAAATTATGCAATTGCTTATAATTTATATACTCTTATACGCGCACCATTATTATAGGTCGCGGGTGAGACGTTGTCACCGTTCCTTCTATGTTGAATTTCCCGTTCGATACCTCCATTTAAGGTGAGTTCATAGCCCTACCTTTTCCTCTTTTAATGGGTTTCATAACTATTGTCTGGTAGAATACATGCTCCGTTTTTCACTAATAAACTTATTGCTGTTCTGTTGAGAACGACTTGCTCATCAGAATAATATACCAATTAATAGATAACACGCAGCGAATAATAAATAACACAGTCATAGTTATCACAAGGTTTTCTTTATTGAACGTTTCTCTATTACCCCAACTATAATTTGGGGCTACACCAACTAACTATGGTGTATTATTCGACTCTTATCAGTCGACTTGCTATCTAACTATCTAGACTCTCATTGGGAGAGCTCTAGTTTTCTATGGATGTGTTTTCTAAACCTGACGCCTACCCACTTTTATAATAGAGGGAGGTCAAAAGAAAACCCTAGCTTACATTGGAGCTGAACTTAATATTCTACATTAAGTCCTTGTTGTTCATCTTCGTCCAATCTTCATATTTATTTTTGTAATCAACAAAACTCATATCCCATCAATCTTCCCCAATTAGATATACAAAACAATCACTATGTATGAAACAATCTTCAATTCCTTCCCTTGACTTAAAGACCTTCCTTTAACATGCCACCACACATAATAAGCTGCAAATCATATCTCTGTAGTCTTCTTCCCCTTTTTGTAATCATCCAATAGGGGTCTTCTGTAGAAATGCAACTTGGATCATAACAGCTACAAACCATATACCACAACTTCTAATTCAGCCTTCCAATACTCAAATTGCCCACCATTACGCACAATAAGAAAAATGAATCTGAGCAGTAGAAATTTAAACTAGCAGTAGTAATAAAGATCAGCAGTAGTAACGAAACACTTCCCCTCAAGTGGTGCATGTAGATGGTTAAACATTTAATCAATAAGCTTCCCCTAAAATAAAAAAAAAAAAAGTAAAAAAAAAAAAGAACAAAAAAAAAAAAAAACCCCTGAAACCATATGTTTACCATCTCTTGAATCTCAAACTCTGTAGGCTCTATGTAGTGATCACTGATGAAGAAAACTGAGTATAACGAATTTGATGAAGAAGTTGAATCTCCCAAACTTGTGTCTTATGTCTTGCACTATCCACGTGACGTCGAACTTATAAATAAATCTGTGAAATATAATTGCTATGAATGTGGTGCCCAAGGACATTTTAAGAGGGAATGTCCAAAACTAAAGAACAACAACAATCAAGGCAACCCAGCTAGAAATGTCAATGCTCCAGCAAAAGTGTATGCGGTAGGCCATGTAGGGAGAAACCCAGACTCCAACGTCGTGGCGGGTACGTTCCTTCTAAACAACCGCTATGCTTTTATCTTATTCGATACTGGTGCCGATATGAGTTTTATGTCTACTGCATTTAGCTCCCAAATTGATATCACACCAACTGCATTAGATCACTATTATGACGTTAAACTAGCTAACGGGAGAATAATTGGGTTGAACACTATCCTTAGGGGTTGTACATTAAACATTCTGACCCACCCATTCAACATATACTTAACGCCCGTAGAACTTGGTAGTTTTGACGTTATAATTGGTATGGATTGGTTGGTGAAGTACCAAGCGATCATTGTGTATGCCGAGAAGATGGTTTGTATCTCCTAGGGAAATGAAACTCTAATCGTTCACGGTGATGGAAGAAACCAGGGAAATGAGGCTCCTCCACACATTATCTCGTACACCAAAACACATGAATACATGCTAAAAGGATGTCCAATATTTTTTCAAACGTTACTACAAAGGAGACGGAAGACAAGTCGGAGAAGAAGCGACTTGAGGACGTATCGATAGTTCGAGATTTTCCTGATGTATTCTCTGAGGTCTTGCCGGGTCTTCCTCCGATTCAACAAGTGGAATTTAAAATCGATCTGATACCTAGTGCTGCACCTGTAGCATGGACACCTTATCGATTGGCGCCTTCTGAAATGAAATAGTTGTCAGAGCAAGTGAAAGAACTATCTGACAAGGGCTTTATAAGACCCAGTTCCTAACCTTAGGGAGCTCCGGTATTGTTTTTCAAAAAGAAGGATGGATCATTTCGAATGTGCATCGACTATCAGGAACTGAACAAGCTGACAGTGAAGAATCGTTATCCACTCCCAAGGATTGACGATCTGTTTGATCAACTACAAGGATTCAGTGTTTATTCTATGATAAACATGCGATCAGGTTATCACAAGCTTCGAGTACGGGAAGAGGATATTCCAAAAACGGCCTTCCAAACTTGGTATGGTCATTACGAGTTCCAAGTTATGCCATTTGGCTTGACGAACGCACCAACGGTATTTATGGACCTCATGAACCGTGTGTGCAACCCATTTTTGGATAAATTTATGATTGTCTTTATTGATGATATCCTTATCTACTCCAAGAACAAGAAGGAACATGAAGAACACCTTAAGGCAGTTCTGGAATTGCTTAAGAAAGAGAAGTTGTATGCTAAGTTCTCTAAATGTGAATTTTGGATTCCTAAGGTACAATTTCTCAGCCACGTGATTGATAGTCAAGGAATTTACGTGGACCCCGCCAAAATCGAATCCATAAAGGACTAGGAATCCCCTAAGACACCAACAGAGATTCGCCAATTCTTAGGTCTCGCTGGGTATTATCGATGATTCATCGAAGGATTTTTGAAGATTGCCAAGTCGATGACCAAGCTTACTCAGAAAGGAGTTAAGTTTGATTGGGGAGATAAGTAGGAAGCCGCCTTCTAGTTATTAAGGCAGAAGTTGTGCAGTGCGCCAATTCTGGCTTTACCTGAGGGAAGCAAAGATTTCATAGTCTATTACAATACGTTGCATAAGGGATTGGGTGCTGTATTAATGCAAAGAGAGAAAGTAATTTCTTATGCATCACGCCAATTAAAAATTCATGAGAAGAACTATACAACTCATAATTTGGAACTTGGATCAGTAGTGTTTTCTTTGAAACTTTGGAGACACTATTTGTACGGAACCAAGTGTATGGTGTTCACGGATCACAAGAGTCTATAACACATTCTTAATCAAAAGGAGCTGAATATGAGGCAGCGTCGTTGGTTAGAACTGCTCAGTGATTACAACTGTAAGATCCTGTAGAGATCGTTTATAGCTCAAGATTGATTAGATCTTATATATCTAGGATGAACAATAACAATGATTAATAACACGCAGCGGAATAATAAACAATACAATCAAAGTTATCATAAGGTTTTCTTTATTGAACGTTTCCCTATTACCCCAACTATAATTTAGGTCTACACCAACTAACTATGGTGTACTATTCAACTCTCATCAGTCGACTTTCTATCTAACTATCTAGACTCTCATTGGGAGAGCTCTAGTTTTCTATGGATCTATATCTAAACCAGAAGCCTACCCTCTTTATATAATAGAGGGAGGTTATAAGAAAACCCTAGCTAACATAGGAAGCTAACTTAACATTTTACATTAAGTCCTTGTTGTTTCATCTTTCTTCAATCTTGCATATTTAGTTTTGTAATCATCAAATCTCAGATCCCAACAATCTTCCCCTATTTGATATTACAAAACAATCTCCATGTATGAAACAATCTTCAATGCTTCCCCTTGACTTAAGATCTTCTTGAACATGCCACCATACATAATAAGCTACAAACCATATCTCTTGTAATCTTCTTCCCCTTTTTGTAATCATCTAATAGGGGTCTTCTTGTAGATATGCAACTTGTAAACACTTCCCCCCAAGTGGTGCATGTATATGGTTAAACATTTAATCAATAAGCTTCCCCTGAAACCATTATGTTTACCATCTCTTGAATCTCAAACTCTGTAGGCTCTATGTAGTGATGCGGCTATGTTTTTGCATAACAAAAGAATTATTAGAGAAGCTGAAAATTAGAAAGTAGGAGCATCCGACTCCACTCTTGAATCATTAGCACGACTCCTTGAGTAACGAACTTTTGACTTTCTTACATAATCGCTAAACCTTCTTGAGGAGCATCTTGTCTAAAAAAATGCCACCATCGGCGGAATCTAAGGCATCTTATCGTTTTGAATTTCAAAGAATTATAAAAAGTATCGAGTTGTTGAGGTTCCGAGAAGCCAGGTGAGGACATTGACGAAAGAGCCCCTTTAAAACGTTCTCATGCTTCATTAAAAGCTTCTGTTAATGTTTTTGATAAAAAGTAATGAATCACATCCGATAGTAAAGTGTTTTTTGAAGGAGGGAGTATTGATTTATAATTTTGAAACAAGGTCGACCCAAGTGAAATTGATCTAGAGGTTCCTTGTCTAACCAATCTCGGGCTTCACCGTCTAGAGAAAAAAGGAAAAGCAAAAGCTTTACCGAAGTGTTCGGAACTTCTAGATGTCTAAACGTTGAAGTGACCTTGTTAAAAAATCTAAGGTGATTGTGAGGGTCTTGTCTACCCTTAAACTTATTGCTTAGCACAAGATTGATTAAAGGTTTCTTAAGCACGAAATAGTTTAGATTGATCCTGGTGGAATAACTAGTAGCATCTTCCAATACCCCTCGATGGTGCTTATAACATTTTGGGCATCGTAGATTCGGCCATTGGAACAACGTTTTGTTCAACAATTGGTTCAACCGGAAGATTTTGTTGTTGTCGACGTCTTCGAGATTGCGAACGAGTGCGCATAAAAAGAAAAAACTAAAAATCAAAAAGCAAAACTTTACACTATTTTTTATTATTATTATTATTATTATTATTATTATTATTTATGAATTTTAACGGTTACACGAAAGAGACTTAAACCAAATAATCAACTACTTCACGGTAGCTCTTGAAAAATATCCTTCAGGTGAGCCGTACCTTGGTAGAGACACAAAGGCGAGTGTAAAAATCATTGATCACGATTTGGGAACAATTGCAAGTTCACCGGAAATTGAAATGATAACACCTCCGTTGAGAATGTTATATTTTGATATTTTTACCAATTGGTGATTTTTATTTCTTTAATTAAAAAGGAAGATTTTTTTTTATATTTTTGATATATATATATATATTTTTTATCTTTTACTTATACTAAAAAGAAAAGGAAATATTATTATTTGTATTACTTTTTATTTTATTATGATTTTTTACTTTTGAATTTTAAATCAAGAATGAAACTTTCGAGGACGAAAGGATCTTCAAACCAAATCGACAAACACAAAACGAAGGAATCTTAAACACTAGTCCCCGGCAGCGGCGCCAAAAACTTGGTTGTGGTTAGTTTTATACACGATAAAATATATATAATATTATACTTTAGAAGAGTAATTAAGAAAATTACCAAGTTACCCTTGATAAAATTCACTCTCAAAAATATATAATATAATATATAATACGTATATTAAACCGGGTAAGTATGATCACCCGGGTCGTTTCCCCAACGACTAGTGAAATTGAAACCACGTTTTAGTTCGGATTCTGATTTGAATGAGCAAATGGATGATTTGATTATCTAAAGCAACAATTAAAATGGACAATAAAAAAAATAATTAAAACAATTAAACTAATACGGGAAATAACAATTAAACAAATACGAAAATCAAATAAAATGCAACTTTTAAGCAAGTAAACTAAATTTTAACCCTAAAAATGTAAACTAAAATTCTAAACCTAAGATAGGACAAAAGAAAATTTTAGGAAAAAGAAAAACATTTTTTTCTTTTCTTGGCTTTTTAGATTAAATACTATAAAAATAATAAAATTATTAAAAATAAAGTCTTAAATTTTTTTTATAAAAATTACACTAAATAAAGAAAGTGTGCAGAAATTTTATAAAAATAAAAGCCCTAATTTTTATCTTTTTATAAAAGTTTAATTAAACTAATTAAAACTAACCCTAATTATTAATTAAAACTAATTAAGAACTAACTCAGGGACTAACTGTGAAAGAGTCTTAAGGACTAACGGGCTAAAACATTTAACGGGCAAGGATTAACTGGAAAACAACTAAAACAGAAAAATTACAGGAATGGTCCCTGAGGACTTACCCCGACAACAAACTAAGTCCAATTATAAGCTTAAATTCTAAAAGTGCTTATCACTAAAAACTTAAAAGAGCAAAGTTGTAAAGGAAGCTAGGGAGAACAACTTTAACAAAAGCACTATGGTCTGAAACTCAAAGATAAGCTCTAAAAGAGCTTCTCAATAAGCTGTTACAAAAACTAGGGGTTTGGGCTATGTTTTACCAAAACAGCTATAAAAAGCTCAAATTAAGCTTAATGTGAAAAAGGAAAAGAGTTCTAGGAAGCTTACGAGATGCTTTATCTATGAATGAAAAGTAATCTAAGCTAGAAGTACTTTTAAACAACTAAAGTTGAGCATGAACTAAGCAAACTTAGAAAATAAGCAAGATAGAACAAAATCTAATTAAGCTAAAAAGCTTATTAAGCTAAACTAGACTCTAAAACTTTAAGGACTTATTAAACTACTTATAATCTATCTAATTAAGCTATAAAATCTAGACCCATAAGCTAAATTAACAAATTAAAACCTTAAAATTTCTAAGTACTGTTTTTGGTTTTTTAGTTACTTTTGACAGCAAAATAAGCTAGGAAAATAAGCTAGAAAATGTAATTTAAGTCCTAATCTGTATTAAGCCATAACTAAACTATAAGATGCTAAAAGATAAGCTATTAAATCCTAACTTTGATGGCTTAATTTGGGGCTTAAGACTCAGCAGTACTAACTTTTGTTAGTACTGCTAGTGTAAAGTTTCAGCAGTACTAATTTTTTAGTACTGCTGATGCAGAGTTCCTTATTTTAACAGCTGAATAAGCTAAGAAGATAAGCAGTAAATTAAAAACTAAAACTTAAACCATATTAAGCTATATCTAGATTACTTCTAACTTGAATTTAAAAACCTAAATCCTACTTTTACTCAACTAAAAATTAAGCCAAAGGTAGCAGTACTAACTTTTGTTAGTACTGGTGGCAGTACTAACTTATTGTTAGTACTGGTGCACTTTTGCACAAGTGCAAAACGAAAATGCAGGTTTCCTAAGGGAAACACTGCACTAAAACACACTCAAATAGAGTGTTTAAACAAAGTCCAAGCAAGATCTAAGCCTTGGAGGGCTTAGATCAGAATTTCACAAGTAAAATCAAAGGGAAAAATCCCCTGGTGCACAGGCGAGCTTATTAAGCCATAAAATCATTAATAGCTTAAACTAAAACCTCAAATCTACTCAAAACCTTATCAATTATGACAATCAAACTATCCAAAAAGAAATCACAAACTGCATTTGACTTTTAGATGGCAAACTAGCTTAAACCAAACACCACTTTAAGACTAAGACATTTATGATTAAGCTACTACTTTGAAATCTAGTAAACAAGTGCTTAATACCAGACAATTAACAGATTAAAATTACTTTAATAAGCATGATTTAACAACTAAATAAGCAATAATCTAAGACTTAAGCTACTTTACTATATTTTTGGTTTTTTAGAGGTTTTTAAGACAATAATATGAAAGTCTAAGATCTAAACTAACTTAATCAAAAACAGATTATCAACTATGATTATTAAGCTAAATTATACTAAAATAAGCACTAATAAGCAAGGAGAATAAGCAAATAAGCAGCAATAAACATTTAAGCTATAACTAAGCACTTTAAAACTGAAATTAGAGAGTAATGAAGAGAGAAACTTACTTTATCCTTTAGCTAAACAAAAGGAACCAATAATGGCAGCTACAAGCTCCCTAGCTTATTAGATAAGCTAGGGTAAAGTCCTTGGGATCTCTTCCAAGTTAAGATCCCCTTCCAAAAGCTCATATCCAATAAGATCCATGAAAGATTAAACTGATTTAAGGTTTAGGTAAGATTAATACTGAATTCAATAAGCTCTATTTCAGCTTATAGACTGAAAGAGCTTTATGAGTAGCTTATGGCTATTTAGCTTAACAGTTTAAAGTAAAATAAGAGCTTATAAAGTAAATAAGAGAGCTTAAAAGAGATTAAAAACTTCTGAATTCATTGATAGAAAACTTGATTACAATATTTAAAAAGAAATTACAAAGTTTAAAGTAAAATTAAGCTAAAAATTAATCCTAAAAGCTACGTATGTGTGTGTGAAGAGTGAAGCCCTTTTTATAGGCTCTGAAAGAAGATTCTAGCCCTCTTGCCCTGCTCTCCAATCTTTCAATCTCAACCAATCATTTCTTCAATCATTTGAGCTTCTTTTGTGGCCGTTTGATCAAGCTGTGGACACCTGAGGATTGCCAGCGTGTCATTCCATTTATGTGACGTTTGTGCTTCTTTTGTGAGTGTTTTAGTGCAAAAACCCACATTCCATTGTGCTTTCTCCATTGTTGACGTGGCCTTTGATTGGGAGAGGTTAAGTAATCCTTTGATAAAGACTGATTTGTCCCTTCATTTGTGTTAGTGAGCTCATGAATTGACCTAAGCACCCTTTAATTTGGAAAACCCCTTTGATTTACCCTGGATGGTGAAACGGGGAAGAAAGGTGAATAGTAACACCTTTGGCGCCCTTATTTCGACAGTTAAAACTGTTGGAGTTTGGCATTTTTACACTTTCAGTCCCTCTCTTTCTTTTCCCTTTTTTCAAGTTATAAATAACTTTCGGGAATTGCAAGATTGGTCCTTGTGGTTGTTATAAAAGGAAATGGGCTAGGGATTTGGGCTTTTCTGGCTTCGGCTTTGTACTCTTCTGATTCTCATGTCCGTGCTTGCTTATTTTTTGACTGTTTTCTTGTGATTTCTGACTTATCCATACCTGCACACACAAAACATATATACAAGCATATTTTTGCCATTTTTGGTTTGTTTTGGGTTTAATTGGGTTATTTTATATACAAATAGATATGTGTATTCTACACTTATTAGTTATCAAATGGGATAAGAGTCATTAGAAGCTAGGATAGCTGTTCATGAAAAGAATGAAGTTGTTTATAAGGAAGATATTGCATTTTGAAAGTATGATGTCCAAGTGAAAGATATCTCTATCAAAGACCTTAAAAATTAGTTAGAATAAGCTTTAAAAGAGAAAGATGATTTGAAACTTAAACTAGAAAAATTTGAAGAATCATCAAAGAATCTAACTAAACTAATAAATAATCAAATAAGTGCTAAAGACAAAGCTGGTCTTGGTTATGATAGTCAAATATATGAGAGTGAAGTGGTTCATAGTGTATTTAACAGTAAAGAAAGTGATGTGAATGATAATCAAGTAAATGACAGGTTTAAGAAGGTTGAGGGATATCATGCAGTTCCCCCACCCTACACTAGGAACTACATTCCCTCAAGACCTGACTTATCCTTTGCTGCATTAGATGATTCTGTCTATAAGACTAATGTGAGTGAAACTATCTCTAGTGTGCTTAAAATTGAATCACATGCATCTAAGTCTAGTAAGGATAGTTTGGAACAATTTAAAGATGTTAGGCTTAGTGCTCCTATCATTGAAGAGTGGGAGTCTGATAGTGATGATGATTGTGTGATTAGACCTTCATTTCAACAAAATAAACCTAGTTATGCTAAAATTAATTTTGTGAAATCAGATGAAAATACTAGGAAATCTGTTATTGAACAACACACATATAGGCAAGCTAAAAACCTTAGGAAAAGTCAGAGTCCTATGGTTGATAAAAGAAATTAGAATGGAATAATGTCTCAGAAACTAGGGGATGGTTTTGAGTTCAATAAGAAAGCTTGTTTTGTATGTGGAAGTCTTAACCATTTAATCAAGGACTGTAACTTTTATAAGAATAAAATGGTTGGAAAATCTGTGTTGAATAATTTGGGAAGGGTTACTGGTCAAAGGGAAATTAGACCAATATGGAACAATGCTCAGAGGGTGAACCACCAAAATAAATTTACTCACCTACATCCTAAAAGAAATTTTGTTCCAACAGCAGTTGTAACAAAGTCTGGACTAGTGCCAGTTAATGCTGCTAAGCAAAGCTCTCCAAGAGCAGCAACATCAATTAGTACTACCAGGCATGTTAATATCGTTGCACTTAAACCAAAAGTGAATGTTGCATCGGCCATAACATATTCTTATTTTAAAGCACATTCATCATTGAGAAGGCCTTTTAACAAAAATCAGCAGCTAAAACCAATAATTTTAATAAAAAAGGTTATACTACTAAGGTTAATAATGTAACTACTGCTGGGCCAGAAGTAGTAGTTAGTACTGCTAAGGGAAAAAGGGAAAATGTTGTTAAGTCCTCAGCATGCTGGATTTGGAGTCCAATAGGAAAAGTAATTGACCATATCTCCAAAGACAGTGGATCATACATGCCTAAAAGATTTGACTATGTTGATCCTCAAGGCAGACTCATGTCAGTGATGGCTTGGGTCCCCAAGAGAAACTAATTCTCTTATTTTGAGTGTAGGGTAATCCATAATATGCTTTACAGGATTAAGGGATTTTTGATAGTGGATGCTCTAGGTATATGACTAGGAACAAGCCCTACCTTACAGATTATCAAGACATTGATGGTGGATTTGTTGCATTTGCAGGAAGTCCTAAAGGAGGTAAAATTACTGGAAAAGGTAAAATTAGGATTGGGAAATTAGACTTTGAAGATGTATACTTTGTAAATGAACTTAAGTTTAATCTTTTCTCTGTCGCACAAATGTGTGACAAGAAAAACAGTGTTCTTTTCACTGAGACTGAATGTCTTGTTCTATCTCATGACTTTAAGCTACTTGATGAAAGTCAAGTCTTGCTTAAAGTTCCCAGACAGAACAACATATACAGTTTTGATCTAAAGAATGTTGTTCCTTCAGGCGGTTTCACTTGTTTAATTGCAAAGGCTACAATAGATGAGTCAAATAAACTTTAAACTATGAACAAACTTGTGAGGGTTGAAAAGATCGATTTAAGCTCATATTGGTTAGATCTTTTATATCTAGGATAAACAATAACAATGATTAAATATGCACAGTGGAATTATAAGAACATAATCAATGTTATCATAAGGTTTTCTTTATTTATACATTTTCCCTATTACCCCAACTATAACTTAGGGTTACTAACTAACTATAATCTAACTACGATGTACACACATACCTTTTACTATTCGACTCTCATTAGTCGACTCTGTTGTATACCTAAAACCTATGTCTATGATCTCTTTATATAGGGAGAGATCATGACTTACAAAGGAAGTAAATCAATAGATAAGGAAACTATTTAAATTACGTTAAACCTCATTAAGATGTTTCCTAATCATTA
>BQNB010014856.1:0-74287 GCA_026074375.1 Tanacetum coccineum | reverse complement strand
TCTTGGTCGGATAAACTAGATGATGCACTTTGGGCCTTCCATACAACTTACAAAACACCCATCGGGTGTACTCCATACAAGCTTGTGTACGGAAAGGCATGTCATCTACTGATCGAGCTCGAGCATAAAGCCTACTAGGCCTTGAAGCATGCAAACTTTGACCTTGAGACCGTGGGTGATCACCGTAAAGTTCAACTCAATGAACTAAATAACTTCGTGATCAGCTATAGAACTCTTGATCAATAAAAGAGAAAACAAAGAGTGATCCATACTCAAAGATCAAAAACGTCCGCGCGCTTTCAACGTCGGTGATCAGTCCCCTCTTTAACTTTCGATTTGAAAGATGTTCATCAGGCAAGTTACAAACCGTTGGTTCCTGTACCGAACACCATTGCCCATGTCTTTCCATATGACACCGTTGAGTTATCTCAAAACTCCGGGCCAAATTTCAAGGTGAGCGGTCATCGAATTAAGCACTACTTTGGAGGGGACATACCATAAATGGTTGTACTGGATCTCCAAACCTTCCCCAAGGACAAATGAATTCGGGGATTAGGTCAAGCTTAGTGACCCTAAACAAGCACTTCGTGGGAGGCACCCCATGCTTATCCATAGTTATCTTATGTAGTAATGAATAAGTGTTTTTTGTTGTGAAGAGGTTTGCCTCTTTCCTTTCTCGTTTGCTTGTTTTTGTAATTGTCCAGGGTTGTCCTGGATTTTTGAAACCTCTCGTGCTCGTGGTTTTGTCCTTCGATCACTCGAGCTTCAAATCCTCAGCTTCATTTGGGAAATCCAATATCCTAATCTTATCGACTAACATTTATCTTTAAGCATACTTAATAAATGGCTTAGGATTTACGTAGAGACCCTTTTTAAAACATTGAGGACAATGTTTAATTCTAGTATGGGGGATCTATCAATTTGATTATGCCTGCAGCCGTTGTTCTCACGTACCCCGTTTTTTCACAAAAAATTAAAAAATTTCAAAAATGAAATAAGTGTTTTGTCACAATTTTGACTTTCCTGCTGGGTAGAATAAGAGTAAATTTTGACTCGATCGAGCGTGTTGAGCTCTAGCTTGTTCCTTAACTTTTAGGCTAAGCGTTCGCGGATTTTCGCGAAGAATGAAAAATAATAGAGTTAAGTATGAGTAGGATGCCAAATAAGGATTATTTGGAAATCTTAAGAGCTCATGTATGTAATTTGTGGCTTTTTCTCCCATAAGATCCTAACCGGACTAATCATACGTGCTATTTTTGGAGATTAAACTTAAATCAACAATTTTTTTATGTAATATATAGCAAAAAAAATTAGTCTTAGTTTAAACTTATACTTGAATTTTTCAAAAAAAAGTCTTCTCTATATAAAGTAATATATATAAAAAATGATGATAAAATAATAAAAAAATATAATAAAATCTGTGGGCTGATAAAAGTTTACTGCCTCTTGCCGGCTCACAACCGATGTTGTGTCTTCTAATAGAAAGCCCATAGTAAGAATAATAATCCGAGAATGTTAAAAAAAAGTTTTGTGCATCTTGCCGCGTCACAACGTTGTTGCAGCAATTCTAAAAGGTCGAGTGTTTACAATTGCATATATGTAATTTTGGGGGGTTTTTTATTATGTTTGGAATTTAATTAATAGATATCTTTTTGTTACATTTAAATATGCTTTTGAACTTTGACTATTTTATTTTAAGTTTTTGATGTATATTACGGGGAAAACTTGTAGAATTTTTGAAACTAAGGTCTGGATGTTCCGATACTAGTCTTGTGGGGTGTCAAAAGCTTGGGCACTTAGTCGCTAAGGTTGGGAAATGTGCCGAGACGAACAGTCGCTACATGGGATGATCTCGCCTTTTCAAACTCATATTCTCGGGTAGATCGTGAGCATAGTATTTTTGCCATAACGTTGATCCATGGTTGTGATTCAAATTGCAAAGTCACCTAAGTTAATAATAATTGTCGGAAGTTGAAAGTTCACAAAATTGCAAATAGAGTAGTGTTAGCATCTTATCTGTATAATTAGCGGTGATTTCGTTTTTAGCTGGTTTGGAGCAAGTGAAAAGTTCAAGGACGATGAATTTATCCCTATTTGGGGGCATTCCTCGGTTCGTAATGCATCTTATCTATGATCTCAAAGGTTATGAAATAATGTAAGTCAGAAATTTTCTAGGTAATTCGCTAGAAATTTATATATATATACGATATTATATTTTTATATATTTATATATATGCAAGGTTGGGATGTGCCGAGACGAAAGTCGCTACATGGGATGATCTCACCTTCAAACTCATTATTCTTGGGTGGAACGTGAAGCATAGTATTTTGTAAAACGTTGATCCATGGTTGAAATTCAAAATAGCACATTCACCTAAGATATAATAATTGTCAGGAGTGAAAAGTTCACAATTTACAAATATGAATAGTGTTAGCATCTTAACTGATAGTTAACTGTGATTTCGTTTTAAGCTTGGTTTGGAGCAAGTGAAAAGTCAGGGACGATGAATTTATCTTTTTTGGGGCATTCTCGGATTGAAATGCATCTTGTTCTATAATCCCTAACAATTATGGAAATAATGAAAGTCAGAATATTCTAGGTAATTGCTGGAAATATTTATTATAATATATTTATATATCATATATATATATTTATATATATATATTATATTTTATACTATAATATATATATCATATATATTACATATATATACATTATACTATACATACTTTATAACATACATATATATATACATTCTTTTATATATATATACATATATATAAATGGGAACGTTTTGATAAATGGGGAAATGGGGTGTTTGAAAGGCTTGTGATTTACTTAATCTCCCCACAAAAGACTTGCTACTTTCCAAAGTTTAGTTTGGGGTAGTGTTTGAGGTATTTAGTTTTTAGGTATACTAATATTGCGTGAGGACTCGACAAATACGTAGGTTTGGGAATTTTTGATATGTGAGCGAAATCAATATCATTTTTTTATATCAAAAATGACCTCAAATGATTTAAAAATTGTGCAAATTATGCTTGTATATTGCTTGTTTTGTTATTTGTGATGTGTAGGTACGGATATTGCAAATATCACAAGAAAACAGTCAAAGCCAAACAAATACGGACACAGGAACGGATAGAGTGCACAAGAGCCGGAAGTTTCTAGCAAAAGGTCATCAAAAGTCAACCATTGGTCAACCATTGGTCAACTCACAAAAAGACAAAATCCTCAAAATACCCAAAATGCCCTTATTGTTAACTCATTTTCATCAAAAGTCCCTAAACCCTAACACCGTTATCTCCTTTTTATTAAAGAGATAACGGTCGTTATCTCTTATAACTATAAAACCATTTAACCAAAACGTGGCCCAACCCTTTTATAAACCCGGGCCCAAGCCATCCCTTTACCCCCGAGTCAACCAAAGTTATAAAAAGAAAAGAAAAGAAGCGCGGGAAAACCCGTTTTTACTATTCATCATCTCTTTCATTTTACCCTGCATCAAAAAACAAGGGTTTGTCTCAAATTGGCTTCGTGGAACAAAGATTCGAGTACTAAACCACAGCTCAGCAAAGAAACGTCACCTCAAGAGCTTCTATTGGTCCATTTACACAAAGGGAATGACACGTTAGAAGCAAACAAACACACCAAATAATGGGAAATTTACACTAAATCCAACGCAAAAGAAACACAAAGCCTCTGACACAAGGAATGCCACGCTGGCAATCATGTGTTGCACCACTTATTGATCAACACGGCCTAGAATGAGGATCAAATGATTGCAAGAAATGGACGCATGAGATTAAAAGATCAAGAGGAGCGTTTGAGACCTGGAAGCATCTTCTCAATCTTATAAATAAAGGGGCACCCTCACTCACAAAAAGATCGAGGAGTAGTAGTTTTTAGCAGCTTAGTGTAGCTTTTAAATTTAGCAAATGTAATTTTCAATGATTGTTTTTCAGTTCATTGTATCTCATTTTCAAGTTGTAATCAGTTTTTCTATTAATAAAAAGTTATGTTTACTCATAATTCAAAATATTTTATTTATTTTATGCAAAATTGTTTATTTAGCATCTATTTGTCTCACTTAAGCTCAATTAAGCTCTTAAATCTATCATAAATGCTAGTGGATTGCTTAGTAAACCATCCAAAGCTTTACTGAGCTTTACTCAAACAAATTCACCCCCTAAATTTACCTAAGTTTTGGAAAAGGATGATAAGCCAATTATGGATGGGCTTATAGATTTACTGGCTTGTTTATAACAAGCCAGAGCTTATTGATTAGCTCTTAGAGCTTTATTATCCCTGTTTTGTGCAAAGGGATTAAGGTACATTTCATTTCTCTCTTTTAAGCTTACTTTATATTCTTATTGTTTATCTGCTTATTCTACTGCTTTAATATTAGCTTAATGTTGCTTACCACTAGTGTTTAATGCTTATTGTACTTAGTTTGTAGTTTAATATTTCATTTTAATAGCTTTTGATATTAAAAACATGTCACTAATCAAACCAAAAATATAGCATAATGAATATTTGCTTATTGATTATACTTATTTGAATGTGAAATCTTTTCATTAGGTTCTTATTTTAGCGCTTTTTATAATCTGGTATGAGAATTTGAATCTTTAATCATATAATTTATAAGCTGAAAATGAGGTCAAGAGAATTAAAGGGGTGTTTGGCTAATGACAACACTAACTTGAGTTAGTGCTGACAAAGGCTTTGTAGTCTTTTAAATCAACTTTGATTTCTAATTTGAGGTTCATAAAGCAAGGATTTAAAGTTTTTTTTAGCTTATATTAGGTTTTAAGCAATCTATTAGTTAGTTGTTTGAATCTGAGGTTTTAGTATTAGATATAAATTTCTATCTTAAGTTAGTTTTAGCTGGGAGTTTGTCTTTAAATTTTGCTTTTAGTAAGTTGTTTTAGAATGTTAGAAGCAAAGCTTAAGCCTGCATTGTTGTTTTTGAGTATTTGCCAAAAATTTGTCTTATTGGTTAAAGTGTTGTATAATTTGAGAAGTGCTTTTCAAATGCTTATTGTTGCTTATTGTGAATTTCAAAATGCTTTTTGATTGTTGCTACATGTTCTTTGAGTTTCATATTTAATCTCTTTGAAGGTTAAAAGTTCATAAGGTTCTATTTGTGTGCTTATTTTTAAGCTCAAAAGTAGTGATTTGTCAATATTGTGAAAAATTTCTAAGTGTTGAGAAATGAACAAATAGTTTTTTCATTAAACTTTTTAAGGGCTTATTTGTGTTTCAAACTACTATTTGATTTCTGATTATTGTAGCTTATTTGTACGAAATTTTTAGTGGGTATAACTCATTAAGCAGAGAGGAGCCATCTTTGAGCCTTATTTTTAAGTAAAATGTGATCTTTTGTTTGTGCTTGTTGTTTTGTGCCATTTGCTCTATTTGGCTTATTTGTGCTTATTGCTTTTATTTCCTAGCTTATTTAGGATTAGTATAGCTTATTAGTTTAGTGTATGCCCACTTTAGCTTATTCCTCTTAGGTTAGAGCTTATTATAGCTCATTTGCATCTTAGAGTAAAATTTTTATGTTTTATAGCTTTTAAGTAATCTGTCTGTTTTAGCTTATTGTAGCTTAAGTTCTTTGCTTATTTTTGCTTGTTTATGCTTATTAGGTATAGTTGAATATCTGTGATAGCTTATTTCTCTTTTAGGATTGCTTATTAGTGCTTTAAAAGTCCCTACAGTTAATGTGATTTGGAATTAAGAGTTAAGTTTATTCTGTCATCTTAAGTGCTTATTATTTTTTTAGTGCGTATTGTGGTTTTAAAATTAGTTGTTTTTCATAAAGTTGCTTATTTTTTTAGTGTTCTAAAAAGTTGTAAAAAATGGCAAAAATAAAAACACTTGGGATAGTGGGAAGCCCCAGGTGAGCAAGACTCGAACCCGGGATCTCTACCACCATCGACCAAGCGTTTTTACCCAACACACTTAACCATTGTGCTACATTATAAAAAAAGTCATTCTTTGCACTTATTATTGTTTTATTACCTTTTTAACCCATTATGCTTATAATGCCGTTTTGATTTTTTAACAGTTATATTTATGGATAAAGCTGTTTTGCCTAGCTTTTTTTCTTAGGATTGTCATAGTTTAAGCAATTTTTCAGAATTTTTTCACATTTTTTATAAAACGTTTAGTATTTTTTTTATATTTAATTTTCATTTAAATCGTTTTTAATTCATAAAAAATTATAAAAAAGTCAAAAAAATATAAATTTTTGTAGAAAATTTTCTTTTAACATTCAGAACCTAGGAAAATTAGATTTTCTTTTGTAGGGTTAAATTGCCGAAATTTCGTTTTTTTAAAGAAAACCACCCCCCCGGATTGAATCCCGTCACGTTTTTTGTGTTTCTAGCTCAAATCTTTCTGTTTATTGGTCTAGTTTTCTTTATTCTAGCTTTTTAGTTAATTAAAACTTAAAAAAACCAAAAAGATCATTGTAGGACTTAATTTTGTTAAATTAGAGTTTTTAGGTCCCATTTTGGATTCCCGTTTTGCGTTTTTAGTTAAAATTTGTCTTCCCTTATGTGTTTTTAAGTTTTTGCCTTATTTTTCTCGTAGTTTTAGAAAACCAATATCAATCTTATCCCATTCAAGCATCGATTCTCAAAACGACTCTCAACTTTCAATTGCATTCCTCGTTGGGGATAACGACCTGGGAATCATACTCCCGGATTACTATAATTGTGATTTTTTTTATTCCTACCCTCTTATCTTTATATATTATATATTATAAGTATATCTTATATTTATATTTATATATTATATATTATAAAAAAGGTGTAGATCAATCAGAAGTGATCAATCATCCATTGAGTTATGCACTTACTGCTACTGCCGATGTTCCAGTTGTGTACTTATAACAGTTTTGAAAAATAGTACACAAGGTGCCTGATACTGAGGACACTATCATATTCAAGCTGGATAGTCAAGAGATAATTTACATTGTTGATATGTTTCATGATACTCTTCAACTGCCAATGGAAACTCTATATAATCCTTTCATAGCACCAGTCAACATCGAGATTATTGAATCTTTCATGAAAAGTGTTGGCTATCAAGGTGTTGTTGACAAAGTAAGTACCTTCTTTACGAAGAATCTTGCTCAACCATGGCAGACAATGTTTAAGGTGTTCAACCGTGGCTTAACCACAAGAACATCTAGGCATGATCAAACCAAAATCAACATTTTTCAGTTATTTCATGTCGTGGTCAACCACACGAATGTTGATTATGATGCTCTTATCTGGTGGGATTTCATGAATAATGTATTCCAAAAGAAGGATGTAATTCAGTACCCTCGCTTCACCAAGCTCATAATTGCTGATTTTATGAAGAAATTTCCAGACATTTCTCTGAGATTAGAAGAAGATTATCATTCTATCAAGGATGATATTCCGTTGGTGAGTGTGTATACAACTGAAAATGTGCAAGTTCGAGGGATGCTGATTCCAAATGCATTCTTGACTGAGGATATCCGTGACACTGATGACTACAAGGAGTATGAGATAGTGTTTGTTAATGTAGCTGTTCCAATGAATCAACCGCAACGGGTTGTTTCTACCCAAGGAACGCATAGGTCTACACCTAGAGCCCATAGGACACCTACCATTACTGCTGCTAGTCCTCAGGGGAAGAAGAGGAAGCAAAGTGTTGGAGAGATAAGTTCACCACAAAAATCACTAAAAGTAACTACCAAACAAAAATGGTCAAAGGAGAAAAAGATGTCAAATCATATACTGATAAGTTTGCTGCTTCTATAATTCATGATGATGTTGATGATTCCAGAAATAAGATAGAGCCCAGGAGTCATAAGGAACATCCAAAACTTGTTGATGATGATGATGATGACAATGAGGAAGAGAAGACAGATGAGAAGAAAGGTGATGAGATGGGTAGTTTGGAGACTAGGACTGAAAAGATGTAGACACCAATTCCTATAACACCTAGATCCCCTAGGATAAACTTATCTTCAGATAAGAATATTGCTCAGGAATTGACGAATATTGTATCACTCTTAACTGCCACTACATCTAACGATCTACACAAGACAAGATGCATTTCCAGCAAGTATAGTCATCTTCTAGGAGCGCTTCGCATGATGTGCATGCTTCAAGGATATAAGATCAAGGACATGGAACGTAAATGTATAACAACTGACAAATTCTGGAAAGTTCATGGAAAAGTTAATCAAATTCTTTGTAAAACCCTAAAATCAGAACAAGTGCAAAATTACCAAAATGCCCTATGTCAGGAAAAATTTTATAAAAGCATGAATAAAAATTCAATCAAGTGTTTTTAAATTATAAAATACATAATGTGTAAGTATTAAATTTATATAAAGATTAAAATATCTTATTATTATGCATGTAACAAATATTATTTCATTTATTTATGCATTTTGCCGATTTATTATATGTTATTAATTATATTTTACATTTAAAATTATAAAATAAAATAGGGAAATTTTAAAATTATTTTTATGGCATTATTTTTTTGGGATTTCTATCCCTAGAAAAATACCCAAAATCTCGGCATTTTTATGTTGTATATCCTTATTATTATAATTTTCATTTGTATATTAGTTCTTAAAATCCATTTCCAAAACCCTAAACAATTAAGTGGCGATTCAATAATTTTTTCGAGGGCAAGGAACGATTTTTCTAGGTTCTTAGGATACAAGGCGCTAAGAAAATTAATTTATTCCATTGGTTTGAAAGCTTGATACGATTTATGGTGTTCATTTTGATTTGAAAATACCTAGCCGAAAGCAATTATTCATAAATTCATCCCATAATTATCTCAAGGTTTTTTATAACTCTTTTTACAATATATTCAGCTGTTATGTTTCATGAGAAAAGTTCCCATGCACGTTTATTTTGATTTATTATGCCTATCTTAAACATGATCTTAAACCTAAATAAATTGTAGAATTGTATTCGGCTCTTAAATAAAATTTATAATTTCGATTTTATAATTTTTATGACTATGTATATATCATGTATGACCTAGACTAATTGTTAGAAATAAATTGTATAATCAGATTTAGATAATTATTTGTGGAAATTTCTAATCTTGTCGATTTGATTTATGAAAGAAATGAAGGAATAAATTGAAATCGAATTAGGGTTGGGGGTTTTTATTTTTTTCCCTGGTCCCATACATGCTAATGAATGTATAAAAATTATGTAATTATTGGGGAAAATTTTAATTAGGGTTTTGTGCATTTATTGGTTACCCGATTTGTGTTTTAAAAGTATAAGGGGGTGTTTTGTAATTTCTGAAACTTTGGGGCTGATTATGGCATGTTAATATAATGTTTAGATTCTGTGGAAAAATAGTAGATGAGGTATGAATTGTCATTTGATAATTGTTATGGGTTAAACATGATTTATTATTATATAATATATATATAATTCGAATTGTATTTATAACTGTGGACTAAAAGTTGTAAAATTATGTAAAGTACAAGGTATGATCAATAATTAAAGTATTAAAGTATGAAAAAATCCATATTTGATTATTATAAAGGGCTTGTGTTGCTAAATGGATAATTAATGATTATTGTTTAATTAAAATTAATAATACTAAAAGGACTAATTACGTAAAATATGGTAAGATCAAGGATTTGGGATTGTAAATTACAGAAATAGAAAAACTACTAATTACAGAAAACTTGCTATTTATGGAAAACTTACTTTTTATAGAAACCTGCGAAGTTATAGAATCCGCTATTTATAGAAACCCTGCTATTTATAGAAACATGCTATTTTTGAAAGTCTTTTTTTTGGGAAGTTTAATTATGGAAAATACTGATTAAATCAGGAAGAAAGTTATCCATTTAGGGAGTTAATTAGGAAAGTCTATTTTTGGGTGTACTATAATAGAAGTGCATTTTTGGAAAGTTGCCCAATTTAACAAGAATACTATCAGGAAATATATTATTCATGGACATATGTTAATCATGGAACGTCTATTTAAAGGAATCATGCTAATTATAGAAGGTTACCTAAAATATAGAAAGTTACTAAAATAGAAAGTTACTAAAAAAGAAAGTTGCTCTTAAATAGAAAAGTTGCTAAAAATAGAAGTTGCTAAAATGGAATGTACTTAATTCATGAACAAGTAAACTTATATATGCCCTTTAACATGGCTAGATCGCATTAAGCTAGGAGTAGCTTCCATTTCTTATCCATCTCTTCCGTTAATGATGGACATAGGTACGGATATTCGTCTTTCAGTAAGGACATTCTTTCTTTTCATGATTCATCCCAGAATGCTATGCTTCACATATTTTTATGTCTTTGCCATGATCCTTTACAATGGTTTGGATTTATGACTTATTCTATTGCCCGAGCTATATATACGCATGACCATGATTTACATGACTTTACCTCATAGTCATAGGGTACCTATGAACGTGACACATGAGGACACTGTGTCACGGAATCTTTCGACGTTGAGTTGATTTCATGCGGCGTCCCTTTTCATGTTATCCAGATTATATTCTTGTTGGCCATTATTTTTCAGGGGCGTATTAGGTGCATCCTAGTTTACTTGTTTTACACGTTCTGGTGATTGCGTTGGTGTGTTGCTCTAACTTCCATCACTTTGGAGCTGATCCCTTCCCAACCATAGTATTATAAGTGGTCACCCCTCCTTATTAAATGTTAGGCATCCACTCATTATATGCATGTTTTCACGACTTTTTTTATGACTTGTATGATTATATGAGCTGTGGGATATCCTTATTTTTTATGTTTATACTATTCCATGGGTATCTCATGTTCATCTCTGTATACGTTTACCATGTATTACTTGTTTTTTCCCACCTATTCCTTAATGACGCATTCTCTAGGTTTACCCTCATGACACTCATGATATTTACGCTGCTTCTATTTATTATCTAGGATTCTACTTATTACTTACAGTGTTATTGTGTGTATTCCGTTAATGAGTCGTTATGCTATGCCGTATTTTCTTTCTTTCCTTATACGGGCAGGTTTCATAGAGGAGCTTGGGCTTGAGTGTGTGTGTGATTAGAGAAGTGACCATTTAGCTTCCTTGCTTTTTATCGACAGACATTTGATGTGCTATACTATCTTGGACACATGTTTTAGTCCTTTAGAACTTCTTTAGTTATTACATGTTGATCTCATAAGCGGGAGCCGATGTTGATTCCGGCTTTCCACTTTGTTATTTTATTATATTTATGACTTTATGCCTTTATTATGATTTGATATTGAAACCATGATTATGTCGTTTCGGCCTACTCTCTGGAGCGGGTTTGGGTCGTTTCATTATGGTATCAGAGTCAGGCTTCCGGACCTGTAGGCTCTTAAAAAAAAAATAGATTGCACTGTGAGGATTGGGTAGACATTAGGTTCCTTTAGAATCGACGTTTATCTTCTGTCGCGTTTTGACCTTTTAACCGTTTAATCATTAAACCCTTTTTGCAAATGTCAGATGGTGTTCAAACTCGTAAACGATGTGAACTCGCTGCGGGGTCACCCGTTCAGGCAGCCGTGGACTGCCATGCTCCACAGATTCGCTAGCAGGTTCGCGAAGAATACCGCGCTGGTGCTTCGGGTGGTAATCCTCCAACCAGTCATATTCATACTTGGCTTGAGCGTTTCAATAAGCAGAAACCCCATTCGTTCGAGATGCAGTAGCCCCTGTTGATGCTGAGAATTGGATCTCCCATATGGAGAAGATCTTCGACGTGATGGATTGTAATGATGCTTTTAAGACCAGATTGGCTGTGTATAAGTTCGAGGGTGACGCGTTGGCTTGGTGGAAGGCCTATAAGCAGGCCAAAGGAGGAGATGTGTGGGTCCTTACTTTGACTTGGGCAGCTTTCAACAGAGCTTGTTCTTTCTTCAGTGTTTTCCCTCGAGCCGAGCAAGAGCAACTTGAAGAGGGAGTACCATTCATCCGCCCATGGGCGAAGTGAAAAATAGTACTTTGGATTACATGCTGCGTTTCCCCCCCTCCCGCCTAGCTGGTTTTCCTTGGTATGCCTGTGACAATGCAGTAGTTCAGGCGAGAATTTTCGTTGGGGCCTTATAAGTCAATCCTCGACCATGTTCATGTGTTTACAGTTTCGGATGTTGGCTCAGGTTGCGGATGGCTGCACTTCCACTTGGAAAATCCTTCGTGACAGGGATGACTATGATAGGTTCCGAACGTTCAACAAAAGAAGGCCATCGAGTGGAGACCGTTATCACCCTTACAGTCAACAGGGTAGTCACAGGAGTCACGGTCAGAGTGATGACCGACAGAGATCCGACAGGCAGGGATCTGACAGGACAGGAGCACGTGGTTGTAACTAACGCAATAACTATAAACAGCTTACACTCTCGTGAGACAACAAAGGAATTTTGGTGCTGGACGCGACCAAAGGAACAGAGGTCAGCAATCCCACCGATCTACCAACTCGGGTAAATCATTTGAAATAACAAGTTTATTCTCTATATGTCTCAAAGTTCATGTCTCACGATCTATCATTGAATCAGGTTCCCAGCAGTCCAGGGTACCCTCTAAGGGTTATACTCACCCTGTTTGCAACACATGTGGAAGTAGTACACCCAAGGAGAGTGTGTCGTGCATGCTGGTACTTGCTTCAAATGTGGGCCGGCTGGTCATCTTCAGCGGGACTGAAGAGGTACATGGGTGCTAGTTGTCTGGTCATGCTGACAAGAAGCCAGACGCTTTAGGCCGTGTTTTTCGACTTACTCTGGATCAGGACGCTATACTTCATGTACCATTACTGGTGATTATTTTTTATTCGGAGCTGCTGTGTGTGTGTGTGTTTTATTTGATACGGGTAGCGACACTTTCTTTCTTTTTTCTTCTTTTTTTTTATTGTTTTTTATTTTTTTGTGATATCTACCAAGTTTGCCTCATGTTTTTCTATGACACTTTATTACTTGATCATGTATTATGTTTATCCACGCCATGAAAGACCTCCGCACGCATTACCATGTTATAGGAGATCTTCCTCTACAGTTTGGATGACAAGAGACGTTCAGTTAATGCACTTCCCTTGGATATGTGTGAATTGAACTCGAAAATATGGGTATGTACTGCGTTTAGCAGCACACCGTGCTATGATTGATGTCATTCCCGTCGTGAATATATTCGGCGATATTCATCTCCTGAATATATTTTCATGGTTTCTTACCGGAAAATCTATGAAGATAATTTCAACGATTTAAAAGAACGTACCTTACTATCGCATGGATATGAAGGTTTCCTGTGTACCACATTCATGACCCGACTTCTGTCGTTTTGCTATTCCATGAATCAGCGAATTGTTTTCGAATTTCGGACGTATTTCCGGAGGAAACTTCCAGGAATACATCCTATTCGCGAGGTTGAGTTTAACATTGAGCTTATTCCCGGAGCTGAGCTATCTCAAAAGATCCTTATCGCATGGCATCCGATTTGAGGTTAAAGAGAGTTGAAGTGATCAATTACAGGAATTGTTGGAGCGAGGTTTTATTCCGCCCGAGTGTAATCGCCATGGAGTGGCACCGTTTTGTTTGTCAAGAAGAAGGCGGCAGATGAGAATTATGGTATCCAGGTCTTACGTGAATTGAACAAGATCACATTGTTTTCGTTATCCCTCCCACGTATCGAGGATCTTATTGATCGTGTGTCAGAGACGCTAAATATTTTTCCAAGATTTGATATTTCGATCTGGTTATCAAATTCAGTTGTGAGTGAAAGAGCAGGACATTTCTAAAGACTGCTTTTCGCAAAGAGGTTATGGTCATTATGAATTCTTGGGTTATGCCGCTTTTGGTCTATGAATGCTCCAGCTGTATTTATGGATTTGATGATCGAGTTTTTCATAAACTTTTTTGACAGTTTCGTTTTCGTGTTCATTGAATGATATTCTGGTGTCTATATTAGTTAGGAGGAACCACGAGTGCTCCACACGCCACTGTGCTACAGTTTTTAACGTCAAGAGTAATTATATGCCATGTTTTACCAAGTGCGAATTTTGGTGAGTAAGGTGGAATTTCAGGGTCACCAATTGTTTCAGCAGAAGGGAATCACTATGGATCAGGCGAAGGTTGTGGCTATACTCAAAATCGGCTTAAGGGGACCGACGTCTGTGACGAGTACGGAGTTTTCTTGCGATAGCAGGTTATTACGCAGATTGTAGAGGGTTTCGCTCACGTTTAGCCTTACCCCTAACCAGACGCTTATGCGAAAAAGGTGAGAAGTTTGTATGAAGAAGAGCGAGTAAAATATAAGAGCTTTGAAGAACTTATATGCAACGTTTTTTGGTTTCCGTCGCCTTTCTTCCTATTCCATCTGGTTCTGGTGAATTTTCAGATTTACAGGTGATGCTTCTCGTAGGGGTCTTGGTTGTTACTCATGCAGCATGGGAAGTGATTGCCTATGCCTCTAGACAATTATAGGCACTTAGAGGTGAACTATCCTACTACATGATCTAGAGTTAGGAAGCGTTGTCTTCGCCTCTCAAAATTTGGAGTCATTATCTTTTGGCGAGTCGTGTGATTTTTTTATCAGATCATTAGAGCCTTAAGTATATCTTTCACGCAGCGAGAATTATAATATGAGACTAGAGCGTTGGGTTGGAGTTATTGAAAGGATTTTGGATCGCAAACATTCCGGTACCATCCGGGTAAAGCAAATGTGGTGGCTGATGCTTTGAGCTAGGAAGTCGGGTATGGTAGCTGTATCAATGTGGAAGAAGGAGATTATTCGTGACCTGAGCGTTTAGATATTCGTATTATGTGTTCGGTGGACAGATGGTTTCTGTGGTCTAGTATGAGGGTTGAGGCCTAACCTAATTTCACAGATCAGACAGCTCAGGAAGGATGACGGAGAAATTTGGGCAATTATTCAGAATATTGATCAGCAGAACCGAGTTTCGCGTTGAGATGCACGATGGCTATTTTATGGCAGGGTACTAAATTTGCGTACCAGAGGATACTACAAAATAACCTTCGAGGAAGCCTTGTATGACTGGGCTCTTAGTTATTCCATTTTTTTTTTCAATCCATCCAGGTTCGACAAAGATGTATCACGATCTCAAGAAACACCTTTGGTGGAGTGGTATGAAACGCGATGTGGCTACGTTTGTGTCAAAGTGTTTAACATGACAGCAGGTTAGATTGAAAACCAACGTGCAAGTGGTTATTGCTAAACGTTAGAGACTTCCTGTTTGGAAGTTTGGGACGAAATTATCCATGGATTTTGTTACCGGGTTTACCACGGACTAAGAGGAGCACGATGTAATCTGGGTTTGTTGTTGGATCGCTGGACTAAATCGGCACATTTTCTCCCTATCCGTAAAGGATTACCACGTTAGTAATATAGCAGAATTTTCCATCAAGAAATTGTCGATTACACGGGTACTACATCAGCGATCGTGTCAGATAGAGATCAGTTTCACGTCTCGTTTCTAGAAGGGTTTACAGAAAGCTTGGGGAACCAGGCTCATGTTTATTTTGGCTTTTCATCCTAAGACCGTCGGACAGTCGGAGCGTACGAATTCAAACCTATTTAGAGGATATGTTACGTTCATGTGCTTTAGAATGGGCAGGAAATTGGGATGACTATATATGTCTAGTGGAGTTTGCCTACAATAACAGTTGGCATGCGAGCATTAAATGCGCTCCTTTTGAAATGTTGTATGGTAGGAAATGTCGTGCTCCTATTTGTTGGGATCAGGTTGGTGAACGTATTCTTGAGGGTCCGGAGATGATTGAGGTGACTAATGAAAAGGTCGCTGTCGCCAGGGAAAAGCTTAAGGATGCACAGACTCGTCAGAAGGTTACGCAACAAGCATCACAGAGCATTAGGAGTTCCAGCCGGGTTGAGCAAGTTTTCTTGAAAGTTTCACCTTACTCGTGGAGTTCAGGCGTTTTGGTTTCAAGGGCAAGCTTAGTTCATAGTTTCATAGGACGATTGAGATTCTGATCGCGGTTGGTGGAGGTTTCCTAGGTTTGCGTTACCTCCTCAGCTATCTTCATGTTCACAATGTGTTTAATGTATCATTAACTCAGAAGGTTACAAGTATTCATCCCTCTTCAGTTCGTCTTTATCCATTCGATCAGATCCGTGAGGATTTATCTTACACGGAAGAGCCTGAGTCTATTCTAGACCGTCAGGACAGAGTCATGAGGAACAAGACGATCCCTTTTGTCAAAATTCTTTGGAGGAATCATCCCGAGCGGGAAGCCACTTGGGAGACCGAGGAGTCTATACGGACTTCTTTATTCATCTATTTCTATCCATGATCTGGTATGTCCTTTTCAGCTGTATCATGTTTCTAATTCGAGGACGAATTATTCTTTTAAGAGGGGAAGAAGTTGTAAAACCCTAAAATCAGAACAAGTGCAAAATTACCAAAATGCCCCTAATGTCAGAAAATTTAATAAAAGCATGAATAAAATTCAATCAAGTGTTATAAATTATAAAAATGACATCATGTGACAAGTATAAAATTTATATAAGATTAAAATATCTTATATTATGCAAGAAAAATAATTATTTCTTATATTTATGCATTTTGCCGAAAATTATTATAAGTTAATTACTTATATTATACAATTAAATATTAAATAAAATAGGGAAATTATAAAATATTTTTAGGCAAAATTAAATCTGATTTTATCCCTTAGAAATACCCAAAATCTCGGCATTTTATGTTGTATATCTTTTTTATACATTTATCATTTGTAAATTATTAAAACCATTTCCAAAACCCTAAACAATTAAAGTGGCGGCTCCATAATTTTTTCAAGGCAAGGAACGATTTTTCTAGGGTTCTTGGGAGTACAAGGGAGCTAATAAAATTATTGGTTCATTGGTTTGAAGCTTGATTCGATTATGGTGTTCTTTTGATTTTCGAAATACTAGCGAACTCAGTAATTCATAAAAAATCAATCCCTTATTATTCAGGTATTTTTATATACTCTTTTACATTATATACATCTTGATATGTTTCATGAGAAAAAGTTTTCCATGCACGTTATTTTGATTTATTAAGCTTAAACATGATCTAAACCCTAAATAATTGCAAGAATTGTATTCGGCTCTAAATAAATTTATACTTTCGATTTTATAATTTTTATGACTTGTATATATCATGTATGAACCAGATAAATTGTTAGAAAAATTGTATAAAAGATTTAGATAATTATTGTGGAATTTCTAATTCTTGCCGATTTTGAATTATGAAAGAAATGAAGGAATAAATTGGAAAACGAATTAGGGTTAGGGTTTTTATATTTTTCCCAGGTCCCATACATGCTAATGAATGTAGAAAAATTATGAAATTATTGGGGAAAATTCTAATTAGGGTTTTGTGCATTTATTGGTTACCCGATTTGTGTTTTAAAAGTATAAGGGGGTGTTTTGTAATTTCTGAAACTTTGGGGCTGATTATGGCATGTTAATATAATGTATAGATTCTGTGAAAAATAAGTAGAAGGGTATAAATTGTCATTTGATAATTGTTATGGGTTAAACATGATTAATTATATATAATATATATATAATTCGAATTGTATTTAAAAAACCAGGGACTTAAAAGGTGTTAAATTATGAAAAGTACAAGGTATGATCAGTAATTAAAGTATTAAGTATGAAAATACCATATTTGATATTATAAGGGCTTGTGTTGCAAAAATGGATAATTAAAGATTATGTTTAATTAAATTAATACTAAAAGGACTAATTACGTAAATTATGTAAGATCAAGGATTTGGATTGTAAATACAGAAATAGAAACATCTACTTATAGAAACTTGCTATTTATGGGAAACTTACTATTTTAGAAAAAACACCCACCTGCTATTTTTTTGAAAAATGCTAATTTTATTAGAAACCTGATATTTTGTAGAAAAGTCTCTTTGTTTGGGAAGCTTTAAATTATGGATACGAGTATGTAAATCTGGAAAGTTATCGTTTATGGGAAATGGAGTAGTGAGGTTAAGGAAAGTCTGCCCTCCCCTCGCTTACATGTTTGAATACTTACTATAGATGAGAAGCTGCTCGATATTTTTGGAAAGTACCCATATAACATAGAATACTAATCATGAAAACATAAATTAAACATGGAATTAGGTTAATCATGGAAAGTACTAATCAAGGAATCATGCTAATTATAGACAAGTTACTAAAAATAGAAAGTTACTAAAAATAGAAGTTACTAAATATAGTCATCAGGTTTCGCATGTACTCTCGCGTCAGAGAATGTGTTAGCGTAAAGAGATATGTAGAAAGTTTGCTAATAACATGAGATTCCAAGTTAACCTATAATTCCTTGAACAAGTTTCGATCTGTATAGAATTGCCCTTACAATCATGTAGCATCGGGATTAATAGCAGGAGTAGGCTTCCATCTTTGTTATGCCATCTTCTTTAGTTTCCATGCTGGAAGAAAGTGTACGGATATATTCGTCCTTTCTGTAAGGACATTCATTTTGTCCTGTTTCATGATTAATCCCCAGAAACTGATATGCTTGCCCTATTTTTTGTCTTTTCGCCATGTCCTTTTACATGTTTGATTGTCATGACTTATTCTATTGCCCGAGCTATATTTACGCATGACTATGTTTTTACATGACTCTTCCAACCTAAGTCATAGAAGGTACCATAGACGTGACACATGAGGCACTGTGTCCACGCTCTTTCGCGTTGGAGTGGTGATTTTTCTGCGGCGTCCCGTTTTTCATGTTACCAGAGTAGATATTTCATGTTTGGCCATTATTTTACAGGGGCAGTATGGCGTGCATAATATGTTTACATGTTTACTCCTTATGGATGATTGGTTGGTGTGTGCTCTAACATCCCAATCACATTTGGAGCTGATCCCTCACCCAATATTATTTTAAGAGGTCACCACTCTATTACTTGTTGAGGCAGGCCCCTCTATTATATGCATGTATTCACGACATTATTTTTATGACGGTATGTATTTATGAGCTCTCGTGGGCATTCCTTATTATTTATGTTTATACTATCCTTGAATATCGCAGGAATCTCTGACTCTCTCGTTCCATGTATACCATGTTTATTTCCTATTGCCTCATGACGTATTCTCCAGGTTTCCTCATGACACTCATGATCTTTCCGCTGCTTTATATTTATTATCCAGGATTCATACTCTTAGTGTTTCTGGGGTTATATATATTCCGTTCACTGAGCGTTATGCTCAGCCAGTATTTCTTCTCTTCTTATACGGAGGTATCTAGAGGGTCAGATTGGGCCTTGAGCGAAGTGTGTGCTTAGGAAGTGACCATTTAGCTTCTTTCTTTTTATGCAGACACTTTGGATTGTGGCTATTTACTCTTCTTGGGTCCAAATGTTTAAGTCCTTTTAGACTTCATTTTACGCGTTTATTCATGTTGTGATCTCATATTAGGGGAGCCGTTGGTTTGGATTACGGACTTTCCACTTTGGTTATTATTATTCTTTTTATGGTGACTTTATGCCATTGATTATGTCTTCTGATATGACCACAATGCATTATACCGTTTAGGCCTACTCTCCGGAGCGGGTTTGGCGTCGTAACATTCTTCGTGAAAATTTTCAGCGTCAACTTGCTGAAATGAGGACCACATATTGGCTTGATTGAATGAATTTAAAAAAACCATTGTGTTGGACACACATACAGATTTCAAGAGATAGATGATTTTCTAGAGATGCCAGTACCTGCTCTTATTGTTATAGGATTTCGATGCCACAACGCAACCCAGATCATAGGAAGAACTTTTCATAAGCAATAGTTAATCAACATTGTTATAAAAGTCTTACATTCTTACCATAGCTACTTCAAACGATACACTTCTTTATGGATGATCTTCGCGAATTACATTGTATTTAAGAGGAAGAGTAAGTCTAAGGAGAGTTCAGCTAATGATCAGCATTATGGGAGGTTCTGAAAGCGTAAGTTTGAAAAGTCTTGTCCACCTCTAATTACTTTCTTGAAGGGATGGGTGATTCACAACATCATGGATGACAATTCAAGAAGTACAAGAGGCTCCGTCCTAAAGGGGGAAGAAAAGAGTTGATGAATAAAACACTAAGACTTCTAAAATATCAATCGTCTATAAGGGGGTTCTTCGTCAAAAGTTGAACTAATCAGCCAAAGATTCCACACTTATGTATCTAACGCAAAAAGACAAAATCAACAACAGGTATGGGATGCATGGGTAAGAGGAATCAGTTATGATAAAGTGTGTATTTTTTTTATTCATTTTCTTTAAGGTGATTCGCTGAAGATTGAATATACAGCCTTGGAGCTGATTACAGAATTTCATAATGTTGACAGTGTGCTTCCAATATCTTTGACCGTGCAGAATGGTGGGCTACGCTGAGATATGTTGAATAATCAGTTTTGAGAATGCTGTAAAGAGTACACCTAACCATATTAGAAAAGCAATCTAAACTTTTATAGAGAATCTGTCGTTTGGGAAAGACAGATCAAGAGAGAACATAAAGGACGACCACAATACCAAAAGCCTCTTGTTTTTCTTTGGACCTCATAAGGAACTCACAAATGAACCTCATAGGGTAGTTATACTATTATCTATTCTCTTTCATAAGAGAATCGGAAAATACTGAGGAGAAGAAATTATATTCTTTCACTCCACAAGATCACACGCATAACTATTTCTAGAAGTAATTCTTGAAGAAAAGATTAATCGTTGGGTTCCTAAAGAATTCAAGAATTTTATAAAGAACCACGGCTGTTAATATTTAACATTGGAAAGAGGTAAGGACATAGGAGATTATACAAGAAAAAATCGAAGAAAAGCGTCAGAGACAATCCACGAAGACTATTTCTCCAATCACAGATAAAGTTGTCAGATTTTGTTAAGCGATTTCAGAGTTTTTATGTGATGACATTTATGGAATTACATAGTGTATAACACACACAGGGAATAGAAATGGACATTCTTGTATACTAAGCATTCGTGTGGGCTCTTTAATTACCACCGTCATGGATTCTCATGGAGGGGTTCTAGGCTTCTTGTATCTTTTCATACTTTTCATCTTTAATTTTTATCATCTTTTTTTCTCTCCTCTACTATATCTCAAATATTAAATGGTCTATCATGTGGTTTGGGTGCTCCAAAGACAAGGACTCAATAAATTCTTATTTTTTCATTTGGCATCAGTGCTAAGGGTTATTGTTTTTAGGTCTGTTTAATTTATGTCTGGTTGGTCTCTTGGTCTCGAATATGTATCTATTTCAGATCTGTCACAGTTTGTGCGTGTGTGTTGTTTTTGTGAGTTCAAGCTTACCACAACTTATTTTTAAGCTATTTTTGTAGCTTATTTTTTATGAAAACCAAGGTTTGAGTTGTCTAGATGAGCTTATTTTGGGTCAGATTATTTTAAGCTTATTCAGTCCTTGTTTGGGTCTGTTTTATATTTTGCTTATTTCGTCCTCTTCAAGCTTATTAATAAGCTTAATGTTTTGACTTATGTCTGTGTCTTATTTGCTCTTTAAATCTGCTTATTTTCTAGGTTAAGATGTGTTCTTCATATCACGGTTTGAGACAAAAGAAAAGGACGTTTTGGGGGTTTTTGCAAAAGACGAACTAGTATCAAGAGTATTTTGCAGTCTGCTTTGAGGCAAATTAAACAGCTTCTTTAGGTCATAAAGTAATCATACCTTTGAGGCGAATTAATCCACCATGCCAAGGCGAATGAGCACCATGACCCAAGGCAATTTTAATCCCTTTTGCTCCCTAAGGCGAGTCTAATCACCAACCAACTGACTGAGTCGCAAATCGGTATTTACCGAGTTGACTGAGTTCCGATCAATGAGTTGACTCCTATGAACTAAAACGCAGGAAATGAGAGAATGAGAAGAGACATACTCAAGTTAAACTACAAACAACAACAATAAACAGAACACGAACAATAATTCAGATTATCAATGTTAACACCATTTAACAACACTATCAATATATTTAACATAGCCCCATCTCACAACAAATCCAATACATCTATTATGGTAAACCATTCACGTCATAAATTTAATACAACAAACGTTCCAATCTCCACAAATTATTAACTCACACTATTTTTCCCGAATCGTTACAAATCATTAACACCACTACACTCTCCATCTTCCAACAACATATAAAACCTAATTTACTATCTCCCAAGACTCAAATAACAAAAATGAAAAGTAATGCATCTCAGATTGTTCTTCTTTGTGTACCTAGAGATCTAGATAGAAGATCTTGCTAAGAGAACTCTATATCCAATCTCATCCATCTGTGACAAGGTCACTCTCTTGTCTTTCAATTTTTTGAACTAATAGACTGAATAAGTAACAAGTGTGTTTCATTTTAATCTTTCTTTCGATTTCAAGACACAACACATAAACAAAAACAAGAACCTACCCGAGACCTCATAGAGATCTTGATGTCGCTGTTCTTCTTTCTTGGTGAATGTTTTACATAAGCAGAAATAATTGAAAAGGCACAAGGTTGATTCTTGGTGTTGTTTGGATTGAAGAAGAAATGATAAGGGTGTTTGTTTTATGTGATTTTGTTTGATAATCAAGTACAATGGAAATGATAATATCTTATTGTCATGTGGTTTGATCGTTGGTGTATATAGAGTGATAATGAGAGGATTGATCTCTTTGATAATTGTTTGGATCTGGTGTTTGTATTGAGAGAGAGAGAATAGAGGGGATAGAGGCGGATGAATATCTTCTTTGGATTTGGGTTTGTTGAAATGATCTAATAATTAGGGATTTTAGATATATAGCCCACGTCGAATTATGGATCGGGTATGGGATTTTGGGCTGCATATATTCCATGAATATTGGGCTGGTTGTGTAGTTGAATGATTGGATCTGCTTATGGTGTGTAACTAAAATGAAGGGCTGCATATTAATCATATTGGCCAGTTATGTTTGACAGACGTATAAATGGACCAATAAATTTGTACGTTAATAATTTAGAGCACGCAACAAAGTTTTGCTCCATATTTTTGGTATGCTCTCAAATTATTTTGTATTATTGATTCAATGGGTTAGGTTTGTTCTTATTAAGTTGATAATGGTTAAATTTGAGGTTTAAAATGACAAAGTGACAATTTTTCATCATGAGACCACGATCGATTGTTATAAAGAATCATTGGAACTTAAATTTTAATGGCTAGATTTGGTATGAATTTTTTCTAAGTGACTACGGAGTCGAATAGGAGTATTACGATTTGAGATTGAAGTGGCCTCTTTTCGGAAGGACGTGTACTTATTTTATCTCTTGAAGTTTTTAAGGATTAGTCATTCAATAGTTGGGGTTGGATGCAGGACTTTCAATGATAAACTTGCTCGGGCTTAAGACTTTGGATTGAAGGAATTAGGTTATTAGTACACAGAATTCAAGGTGGTTGGTTGAAGACCTGGTTAACTATCACTTAAAGGAGATACGTTATAGTTCTTAGTGTCACACGCAGAAGATGTTGTGGATAATCACAAAGGGTGATGAATGTCTCATACTTTGCTTGGTAAGTATTAAGTTTCTCTACACTATTCTTCCAACATTAGTGCAAGCTTAAGTCACAAGAACAGGGAATTCTACTTCAGTTTCAAATTTGGTATATCGGGTTTACTCCATAAGTGGTAAACATGCGGTAGGCTATTGATCTTGTTTAAGGTAGTTCTATTCTTAACCAAAGGTTTATACAAATTGGTGTATAAATTGGTTAACTTGAACTAAATTTTCAAGTTTGGTATATCGGGTTTACTCCATCAGTGGTCACTTCAAATAGCCTACAAAACGGTTGGTAAAAAGATAGTCAGAGAGAGTTTATGAGTAGAGATTTGATCAGCAGTTGATTCTCATGGGATAGATTTGAGCCAATTTATTCTTCACACAAGTATTCAAGTATAGGTGCATATAAGGTGTTGCTGATTCCAAGGTATCTAAACTAGTAAGGGGAAGGAGAAGATACACCCGTGAATCTTTGTCTTTCTTTTTCTTGAAAGCTTGAAAAAGTCATCTTTCTTGAAAATCTTTTATGTTAGGCCATGCCGGGAAGACAAATGTCATAACTGCAGAGAAAATCATCGCTTTAATTTATGGATTTTGGGTGCATTTCTTCAACCACATAGGGGAAGAGATATCATGAGAAAGTTAGTATGCATTAATTGAATTTCCAGGGGGAAGAGTTGTGAGAAGAATTATTCAAGCGTAAGAAGATGCGTTGTTGATCCAGTTAATGTCTCCCCGAATGGTCAATCACTAAGCTTATTCTTAGAGAAGCGGTAATACTTGATGTGGTATCTTTCTAATTCTGGGGTTCTAGGATTCGTTGGGTCTTTTGGTTCAGTGCACTTAATTATTCTAAGCTTGTATGAAAGCTTTGAAACTGCTCAATAGAGGATTGCTAGTTTGGGGGAAGCTTTGAAAGCTTCTATATGAAGAATATGTGGCATGAATTAGAGGAACGTAATTAAAAGCTTCTCCTTAGCCGGAAGGTGTATGGGTTACTTAGTCGTGCCTATATAAACATTTTCTCTACAAGGTACTACAAAGATGATTCATGTGGAGTGCAGACTTGAAGTCAAAGACCACAGAAGACATCATCAGCATTAGAAACTTCATGGAAGTTCTTGTTCTTAATCAATATGTACTTGTTAGGAAAATATTGTAAGTAATTCCGTATATCGTCCCATGGGGGAAGATTGTTAGGATTTCATTTTATGTGACGACATTTACGGAATTACCATAGTTTATAATAGCACCATACGCAGGGACTAGAATAGACATTCTTGTATACTTAGCATTCGTGTGGGCTATAAATACCCCTCTGTGGCTTCCATGGAGGGGTTGAGGCTTTTGTATCTTTTCATTTTTCATTCTATTTTACATATTTTGTTTCACTCTCTACTATCTCTCACTAGAAATGGCTATCATATGGTTTGAGTCTCCAAGACCACCGGATCATAGATTACTTATATTTTTCAATTGGTATCACCAAAAACACTACATTTTCATGATGATCCACTTCATGAATCTCTTCATGAAGACTTGACTTTTCAGGGATCGTCTTCTAATGTGAGACCAATCCATACTCCATTTGAAGTACTTGGTAGATGGACTAAGGATCATCCTATAGCAAATGTAATCGGAGATCCTTCTCGTTTTGTCTTCACCAGAAAGTGTTGGGATTCTAGATTTGATGAGACAAAATAAATAAAAGAATGAAACAAAAGGACTAAAATTGTTATTAAAGAATTCTACAAGCTGGTGGAGAATATATAGATTCTAGAATATCTCGTTAAGAAGATAAAGATAACAAAATATATTCTCTAAATATTTAAAATATTTAATTGTCTAATGTTTATCATCCTTTGTAAGTCTTGATCTCTCCCTATATAAAGAGATCATAGACACATAGTTTTGTGTGCACAAAAAATATGTAGACGTCTTATAAAGGTGTGTGTGAGTTCTAGGCGTGAGTTCTCTAAATAGACGCCTAGAAGTTGTGTGTAGCCCCAAGGATCTTTGATCCCTGTTAGATTGTAACCATTCTAGAATTGATCATCTAGAATTGGGGCTTGATGGAAATGTATGGTGATAAAACCTTGTTTAAATAACATTATTGTTCTTTTTATTCCGTTGTGCTTATTAATGTTATTTGTAAAACATATCCTAGTTGGGCTTTAACAATCTCCACAATTGGTATCAGAGCCTCGTGGCTCTTGATCTAGGTATGCTATTCAAGGTTTTATACAAGGTTTTGTTCGTGTTTGATTTTTTGTTTTTAGTAATAAAGACGAATCGAAGACATTAGGGTTTCAGCAAACCCTAAAAGCAGAAACTTTGAAGGCTGTTTCAAAAACCAGGTTTGACGGCAAGGGTTTTAGGATTTTGAAAGTAACTATCTGTATTCATTCACTAAATCTCGCTAAAGCTTGTCGTTTTGGATCTGCTAGTGTACAACAAACCATGAATCTTATTGTGTTTATCTGGTGGATTGGTTGTGAATGTTTATCTTTATCCATCAGAACTAGTTTGACTTGATAATAATGTTGTTCATTGAATAGAAGCAGCAGGCAGCGTCAAGAAATAGCAGGTCTGCTGGTATTCATGATGGTGGTAATCATGATTATTGATTTGTTACTGAGTTGGTGTCGAAGGCTGCTTGTATGATTATGATGTTGCTAGGGTTCGAATCAAGGCAGTGATAAAAGATTAAAGCTTCAAAGATGTGACAGGCAGGTATAGATTATGGTTTATGGACTCCGTGAATTAAGGAAGCAGTTTTGGATATGGCACGTAAATATGGGAATTAAATATGTGATGAAAAGAAAACCCTAATTTGTAAGGATTATATTAACTTTTCTTGTTAGACGTGATATACAGATCATGGGTAAATGTTTGACCTGGTATTAAGTAACTGCTGACTTTAAGGTGATAATTTACAATTATTATATTAATACTAAAATTAATCATAACAAATTTATAAAGAATACTATTAAAATATATTCCAAATACAACCACTATCCTTACTAAAATTAACAATCATAACTACATAAATTCCAACCTCAACACATACAAAAATTCCAACCACACCACTAATCACTTTAACTCCCATACAACATAACATTCAAATATATCATTTAAACTACCCTCCCTAACCTAATCAATACCTCTAACCACAAAACTACTTCAAACCTTAACCTATAAAATTAATATTAAACACATAATCAATAAAACCTCATAATTTAACCCCATCAATTATACAAAAATAAAATTTACCCCACCTCCCAACCCCCCCACCCCCCCCCCCCATCAACACCCTCACCCATACCCCAAACCAAAAACCATCACTCCTACCCTCTCTCCTCATATAATACTATCACTACTCACACACCTGTTATATATTATGTTCTCTACTCTCTCTATAATTCACAAACATCATAACTAAGTTTTCGCTTGTTCCAATCTTTTACTAGATTAGAGTATAAATCATTTAAGTATGAATCATATAGTTTTTGTTCATTAATTTTTATTATCATATATAATCTATTTATCTCTAGACAAAATCCTGTGGAAATAACAACGATAAAAAACTATCACTCCTCGCACACACGCACGCACACCCTTACTGATCTACAGAAAAGTGAGAGTCACTCCAATAAACTCTCTATATGTAAAGATACCTATCTGTAGCTCATTCATTCTAATAATTCGTACTTCCTAACAATATATATCGATATATATAGATCACTATCATTTCTATGTCTATATAGTCGACACACACATTAAATTCCTCGCAATTCCTACCTATTCGATTTCCTCCTATCCCCAAACATATAGTACCATTTCATAGTAGAAGATAGATATAATTATAGACTACATTTATTTTGATATAGTATAATTAGTAATATTAATAATATTATGTGATTTATATTTTAACTCTTATAAGATGAGTATAGATATAGATATAGATAATAAACACCACAAATCTTTCCTATTCACAAATTCTTTTAGAACTAATAATATAGAACATGTACACTCACACAACCCTTTTAAATCTATAACCACAAATCCTCACCAATAATATTATACTAAGAGCAATTTTACTATAATATTGTGTGTGTGTCAATCATCACACTCCAGATACTCACACTCTCCTTCAAAATATGTCATACAAAGCATTTATCACCATGCAGCACTAAATTACTAACCAATTAATTAAACAGTGCCTAAACTTATAAGATACACTCACCCCAATATTAACTTCTCTCACAAACACAATTAAACTCCACCACCCATCTTAAAACCTCAACAACCACCAAACTCACTTCTCTCTCTACAATACAAAAATTGATATATACTTTCACCTGATATAGATATCAAATCATTCTCGCTATATCGGGACGAGAGCCTATTCCTATAGAGTAGTCTCAATACCTCACACTATAATTAATTTCTCTCACTCCACATATGCCTATCAAATCTTAGTAGTATATAACGCCACCTCGCTATCGCTCTGTGTTCTATATCTTCGCTCTATAATAACCAACCTGTAAATCATCTCTCTCGCTATAAACTTCTCTGATCCCATTAACGATCATAGAATTTTAGATACTACCTAGATATAGATATATATAAATTTTGTGTGTGTGTGTGTGTTATTATAATATATATAGTGATATAAAAATTGTATATATATATATAACATCGCGATGTAAAATTGATAGATTGCCTCCTACAGTATATAGATCTCACTCACCTGACCATTTCTTAGACATCACACTTCTATAAGAGAATTAATGTGTATACCACACCATATAGAGAGTAGTGTAGTAAACCCTCCTGATTTTCTACCTCCCTCATAAAAATGAGACGATGCTGTTAACAATCACATATGTAGATAGAGAGATCTCAATAGATATAGAGTAGTAATTCTTCTTTCAAGATACACCACACATTTTCTTCTCTCTCTCACTACTCTCCTATACCACTACGCACAACTTCCACTTATAATATTAGAGAGGAGAGATATATACTCGCACTTCGAGTAATTACATCTCTCATATCTATAGTTAAACAATAATGTGTCTCTCTACTAGAAAATCACTATAATACTTTTTACTTGCTTTTATTATCTTCTTATTCTCTTCTCTTATAAAAATTAATAGGAGTGGATTCTCTATGTGTCTAATATTCGCACTTCACTCACGTCATAGCTTTCCCCCCCACCAACTAATCAAGTATTTCTTTTGCCCGAATATATATAGCAGATAGTGTCATGTAGTATGTGCTCTCTCTCACACATTCTCTGTTAATCTCATTAAATATATAGATCTCTACGATTTTTTACAATATATTACACATCAAATGATGACCTCTCTCCACTTATTCAAGACATTCTCTCACTCATTAAGAGAACTATACAACACAAACAAGATACTCACTCTCTCCCTAGATATATATATATTAGTGTAAGAATCCGCATCCTACCTCTAGATAGAACTCACATCACTCACACACTCACACACACCCACTTAAATCACTCTCGCGAGAACTATAATATGCTCTCTCTAGCTCCTATCTCTTCTAATTTACTCCAATAGGAGATCCCCAACAAAATTCATCATACTCATTTCTTGTGTGTGTGTGTGTGTGTGATATAGAGAGATAGATAATTTCGAAGCATATATATCTCTTTCATATATATTTTTAACCGTATAGATATATTCAACATCACACACTCACTCACACACTCTCTCTCAACATAAATCACATACCCCCTACTCTATCTATAAGATGAGAGCCCAAACCCTCTATTGTATTAATGAACCTATATTTTAATACTCCATCGCTCCTTTTAATTTCCTACTTATAGATTATTTAGTATCAATTTAATAATGTATCGATCCGCACACACTCTCCATGTCAATAAAACTTTAGAAATTCAGTCCACCAAACTAATGACAGTACACACACCTCATACTCAGCTGTATTGATATGATCATGCATATTATTATTAATTAATTAGTTTATTTAGTTTCCTTAATTATATTATCTTAGTCAACAAGTTAAGTCTTTTATTATAAATAGGGCATTAGGATCGTAATTCTTATTATGTTGAATGTTGAATATTATTTATGGTTTAGTTATTTAGTATCTTTATTATATCTTTATCGTTCTATTAGCTCTTAATCGATCCGGTTCGTATCATTTGGTATCAGAGCTGTTTCGATTCTAGGGTATCACAAAAAAAAAAAAAAATTGTTGATTCAAGATGACAAAGGTAACTGATCTGGAGGCGAATCTGGAACAGTTCAAGATCGAGCAGGCTGCAATCAACTCAGAGGCAGCGAAACAACTGGCTTTGTTGCAAGCAACGATTGAGAAAAACAAGGTTGAAGCAGATCAGCAATTCGCTGAAATCATGAATGCTCTCAAAGCCTTACAACCACCCACCACCCTTCCCGAGGATACAACAACAATGATTGATACGGAAAAAAGTGGTGAAGACTCTGGTAATTTGGAAGAATTTATGGTTGCATCAGATGTCGAGGAGGCGGCTATTACAACACCAATCATGGTGGTGGCGGAAGAATTAGGGCGAAAACTTATTTATGACTTTGGTGAGGCTGACTTAATGCTTGGATCAGAGGGAGAATCCATTGAAAGTGTGTCATGTGATCCACCTGCTGGAAATAAATCTGTTCAAAAAGAAAACATAAAAAGTGGAATTACGTGTGAGGAAAATTGTTATCAGCCGTATAGGCGAGTTGTAGTACAAAGCGATAACATGTTCGGATAGCATGCTATGAGATTGAAGAGACGGCGTGGCATCTATCTTGGACATCTTGAGACTATCTTTTGGTTCAAACAAGGATCTAAACGAAGAGTTTGGGATCCTGGAATTAGGTGACATGGTAAAGCAACACCTTGAGGACAAGGTGTTTTTGGAGGCAGGAGTATTGATAAGAACCTTCTTATCAGTTTCCTATTAGTATTTATTAGTTACCTTTATTATCGCTCGTTCGGTCCATTTACACAAGCACTCGTTCGGTCCTTACAAACAGTTGCTCGTTCGGTCCTTACTAACAGTTGCTCATTCGGTCCTTATAACAGTTGCTCGTTCGGTCCATATTGTGAGTCACTCGTTCGACCCTCACACGTTTCACTCGTTCGGTCCTTTTTAAGAGTCACTCAAATTGCCGATCAAGCGTGATGCAATATAATGAGTGTTTATATTAGTTCTACACTAACTATACATATAGAATCAAAGCATATCACAACAATACAAACCTAAGCTTAATATTCACATCTATTTAAGATACGAACATAATCAAAACTTTATAAGAAACACGACACGCAATTATCTACATAATGCAAGTGTAAATATAAAGCGATAAATGCGAGTATAAATGTAAAGAGATGAGTAAAAGAAAATGCAAACCCGATACGGTGATTTATAGTGGTTCGGTCACGAAGCTTCTCTTCGCCCTACCCCCCTCCTCGAGTATCCAACTCGAGAGTTACTTCACTAGTCAACAAACTCCCTTTAGGCGGAGAAAACCATACACAAGTAGCTTACACCAATTTTCGACACTAAGCCAAATGTCGAGTTCTAATCTTAGCTAGAACCAATCTACCACACGCTTGTATTTTAAGGCCTAAAATACTAACCACCCTCACAAGTATTTACCTCACCTAAATACTATCACGATCAATACGATCTATATACTAACCACCCTTACAAGTATTTACCTCACCTAAATACTATCATGATCAACCCGATCTAACTATTACACAAGTTTGGAATACATGGACTCGATCTATACATTGTGAATGTAACACATGTCACGAATGCACTTACTAAACTACATAACTTCGTATCTTGATGATAACGAGAGTTCTTCTCTTGCACTTGAATAGATGGATGATTGGATCACATTTAAACAAACTTATAACAAGTTAAGTGATCTAATAAAAAGGTTTCGAAGAAGGTTTTAGATCTGAGAAAAACTATGTGCAAAGAGGTGAGAAAATCTTTGGAAACAGTCCACTATTTATGAAGAAAAAAATAATATTTTTTTGCCGGCCCCCTTAAATACCTTGCCGCCCCCTTATCAATAAGGGGGCCGCGCATTTTTCAGACGCTCCTGATTTTGTCCTTTTGTGAGAAAATATTTTCTGGGGTAGGTTTTTCTGATTTTGGGGGAAAAATTTTAATTCAATTATTTATTTTGAATTAAAACACTTCTTATATTTACAAAAATATTTTGTCTAATTATTTTTGTAAAAATGTTTTGTTACATTTATAAAAATGTAAAGTTTAAGACAAAAGATTATTTCTTTGATCATCCAACAAATTTAAAGTTTGTTTGTTCATACCTTTAGTGATTTACGTCGGGTGCAAACTTGTATTTTTTATTGAAGCAGACTTGAGACGTCGAGAGATGTTGACGTATGAATGCATTGATGATTTGTGATCACGAGTAACTTAAGCACTTTACGTTATGTGTTATAAGTTACATGTTTGTCATCACCAAAACACAAAGAGAATGCATAGATTAAATATCATAATATTTATACCAACAATCTCCCCCTTTTTGATGATGAAAAAATATGTAAACTATAACTGTTAGAAACAAAGAATCATAGATCCGGTGGTCTTGGTGAATCAAACCAAGTAAAGCTAGTCATGTTTATAGAGAGAGAGATAGTAAACAAAAAGCACACTTCTCTAGAGAGAGAAAGTGTGTGTGTGATAAATAAAAAAATGTTTACAAGTCTCACCCCTCCATGGAAACTATGGAGGGGTATTTATAGCCCATACTCAACTAAACTATGCATTATTGGATAATCTAGTCCCTGCGTATGAACTATATAAAAACTACGGTAATTCCGTAATATCGTCACATAAAATGAAATCCTAACAATCTTCCCTCATGGGACGATATACGGAATTACTTATAATATTTTCCTAACAAGTACATAATGATTAAGAACAAGAACTTCCATGAAGTTTCCAATGCTGATGATGTCTTTTGTGGCCTTTGACTTTTAGTCTGCACTCCAACATGAATCATCTTTGTAGTGCCTTGTAGGAGAAATACTGTAATAGGTACGAGCTAAGTAACACATACACTTCTAGTTAAGGAGAAGCTTCTGAATTAGCTTCCCCTTAATTCATGCCACATATTCTTCACTACGAGTTATGCTGAACTGGACAATATACGGGGTGACCGAGTCTTTTTCATGAACCTAACAATCTCCCCCTAAGGGAGGTCACCCCTGAAAATACTAATTGAAGCTCAGCAGTCTTTGAGTTGATCATCCATTCCAACTCGTAGTCTTTAATAATGTCTTTGTACATTGTGTAGTGATCTTTAGCATTATTCCATCGAGCTTGTCTTTGTATGTGATCTTTAAGCCTTCATTAAAATCATCATCCATAGTAATTCACTTTATCATCCTTGTTGTGTAGTATTGCCTCCATGTGATGTTGTGACCATCGGACCGGCATGCTCACACTTTTATGGATCATGATATCAAGCATTAGTGTTACGGAAGCTGTGTTGTAGGTCTTTCAGCTATCATGATGTCATTGGATAAGAATATAAAGTGTGAGCATGGGGTTGTGAATTGACATGTCTCTGGCCAACAGCTGCAACTGTCAGGATTCTTGCAAGTATACGTTAGTAATAAACAAACAAAAGTGTCTTTGATCACTTTAGTTGAATAAGGTTGCAAGAACCACAGTTCCTCGTTAATCAGTATAAATACTGCCTGTGATCAGGTAGAATTCTGAAGAATCTCCTTAACAGGGTTTCGCAGCTGTGCTAGCCATTCTCAAACTAGAGCGTCTTAAAGTAGACAAAGCACGGAGTGAGTAAACCAGTGAATTAGAAACCCACTGATTAAATAGAAATTGATTTGAAAATCAGTCACGTGTTACTGAGAAAAGAGTTTTTGTGACGCATCGAAAGTTTTATATCATAAGATCAAATTTCATCAAAAATACATTTGTTTTGAAAGATATACACAGTCAATGTGCTCGAAAATCAGTTGTTGAGCACATCGAAAGGTTTTTAAAAAACAACTAGTCAATTCATTTACTGGAACAAGTTTGATTCACTCGAAATCGCCCTATCATTTTTTTCTAGTTGTCACAAGTTTGATCCTTAAGAGGATCTCACAAGTTACCTACCAATAGCTTGTTTAATGATGGCTCTAGAAGGATTTCCATCTTCATTATGAGTACTTACGTATCACTTGGATGTTCTGGCAATACCACGAGGATAATACGTAGGACTCTTAAGATCTTGCTTGTTATCATAGTGTGTGAGGAACAAGTGTATTATGAGTAAGTGTCCTAGCGAGATTTGTGGATGATCTTATGGCTCTAAACTCAATTGTGCATTTTTAGTTTTAGTAGTCGGAGGCTGGAGCAGACTGCCACCTTTTCAATATCATCCAACTCGAAGTGAGAGAGACGATAGAAATGTGTTGATCTCCGTGGGGGGGGGGGGGAATATCGTCTAACTCAGAGTGAGAGAGACGATAGAAATGTATTGATCTCCGTGAGAAATGAAACAAGAATCCTTTGAGGGATCTTGAGTGGCTAGGGAGGGTTGTGCAGCGTATCACTGGGTCCATGATACTTGTCTTCAATGTCAGCAATCAACCATGTGATTCTGACAGCATATGTAGTGACCCGGTTTCTGCCTAATGTTTAAGGAGGGCTGCTTTCTTTTCACCCTTTATCTTAACATTTCTTTTTCATTCTTCAACCCCTTCAGTGCTTACCGAGACTTCATTACTAGAACCTTGTTGGGTATGTTCCAGTACTAGCTCCATCTCAGTCCGCACTATTCCCTTATTCTCACATTACTCCTTTTTAATCATACCTAAGGACTTCTACACTAACTAGTGAATTGTCCCTGGGTAGATCCCTCTGGCTCTGGCGGGATCGTGGGAACGATTACCTAACCTTACCATCCTTATAACTCCGATAGAATAATTACAGGGTCGGTCTTTGGTATTTCCACAATTGCCATCATACACCATTCGCTCCCCCTCAATATGTGCATCGAATTCGAAAGAGTTTAGCACATATGGGAGAGCCTACACTTGAGTCCAAAAGATCACATTTTTATCAGATTTTCATATTAAAATCACATTCTCTCCCCCGATCAAAAATTTCAAACCCTTTGAGATTTAGGATCTCAATGGATTTAAATATGTTAGAAAAATTTAGGAGAAAATGTGTCTGATTTATACAAGCCGAGAATGGAACATATTCATGCTCCCCCTCAATTCTAGAGGGACATACTTCGTGTCAGTTATTATGAGTTTGTTCTAATGGTTACAAAATTTGACACAAACTCAGAAAAGACAGAATATACTGACACAAAATACATCTTAATCAATACTGTATAATGTACATAAGGATATATTATACCATTTAAGATGGTGTTGACCTGAATACCAAAATGAAGATATCATTATGTTCTTTGTAGAAGTTTGTAGTCAACATCCCTTAAACTTTCACCACCAAAGCTTTCGAGGCTCCTGAATATTCATTTGATCTTGAGCCTCCTCGTTATGAAGCTTTAATGACTTCCCCCCAAACTGACAATCTTCTTATTGAGCAGATTAAAAGCTTTCTTACAAGCTTAGAATAATTAAGTGTATAGCGGAATAAGTAGCAAACCACGTCAAATATTGCTGCTCCTTTTAAGAATAAGCATAGTGATTATCCGATCAGGGGATCATCAAATAGATCAGCAACGTATCTTCTCATGCTTGAATAATCTTCTCACTTTTCTTCCCACTGGAAGCTGAAGTAATGCATACCAAAAGTGTCAAGAGATCACTTCCCCCATGTAGTTAAAGTGATGCAATCAGTCTCATTATATGAAGCCCAAAAACCTAAAGTACACACTCAATCCCATCAATAAAGTCGAAAACGTAGCTTCAAAATCAATTAAAACCCGAAAATGCACTTTTCTCCCTTCAGGAAATTACAGATGAGAATTGCTCCACCAAAGTCAACTAAGCCCCGAGTGTAAGCAATTTATCCAGTATGTAGTCGAAATGATAACACCAAGACAGTACCATAAAAACAACTAAGTACCGGATGTAGTCGAAATGACAACACCAAAACAGTACTATAAAAATCAAGTACGTCCCGGATGAACACATTTAAATTGTTTCACCAAAGTCAACTAAGTCCTGAGTGAAAGTAATTTATCCCGTATGTAGTCGAACTGATAACACCAAGACAGTACCATAAAAACAACTAAGTACCGGATGTAGTCGAAATGACAACACCAAAACAGTACCATAAAAATCAAGTACGTCTCGGATTCACACATTTCTTCGTGTAGGATACTGACTAACTGGAGGAATTATCATATAATTGTGTACCTCTTTTATCATCAGAAACTGTTTCTTACATCTCTTCCCCCATGTAGTTGGAATAATACACCAAAAGCCGCGAGTTACAACATTGATTTTCTCTGTGGTTATGACTTTTGTCTTCCCGGAATGACCTTAAATAAGGAAAAGGTATGAAGTTCATCATGTGCACTCGTTGTGCGTTTAGATGTATGTCTCCTTCCCCCTTGCTGGTTTTGATACCTCAGAATCATCAACACATTGTGCGCACATATACTTGAAATTTTGTGAGAAGAATGAAATTCGCTCAAATGTATCCTGTAAGAATCAACTGCCAATCAAATCTCTACTCGTTAACTCTCTCTGACTATCTTTACCACCCTTTATGTAGGCTATATGAAGTGACCAATGATGGAGTAAACCCGATATACCAAACTTGAAACTGAAGTAGAATTCCCCGTTCTTGTGACTTAAGCTTGCACTAATGTTGGAAGAACGGTGTAGAGAATTTGTGCTCCAAGCAAATCTCTACGTACTCTATACACTCAACTAAGAGGCATAAGAAGTAAACACCTCTTGAAACTATCCACATCGTCTTCTGCGTGTGACACTGAGTACTACAACATAACTCCTTTAAGTGATAGTAATCCAGGTCTTCAACCATCCACCCTGACTTCTGTAAACTAGATAAACCAAGTCTTCAACTTAAATCTTAAGCACGAGCAAGTTATCATTGAAAGTCATGCATCCAACCAACCCTGACTTCAAGATAAAATAAGAACACGCCTTCGTGAAATCCAACTTCACTATCAAATAAGTGATACCCTATCAACTCCGTAGTCACTTAGAAAAAAATTAACCCCAAGTCTAGCCATTACAAATTAAATTCCATGATTCTTTAGAAGCATCGATCCCGGTCTCGTCACAAAAATTGTCACTTTATCGTTAAGAATCCCAAATCAGTAACCACTTAAGTATACCAATAACTTGCCAACAAATTAAATTCAGCCTATTCACAAAGCTTATATGCCGATTTAAACAATTGCGCCTTTCTTTTAAAGAAAAATCCAACGCAAGTTACTTCAACAAAATTTCATAAGACTAAACCAAATTTCAATATGGCTACGTCTTATAAAGGCCCATTATCAAGACTACACATCCTAACATATAGCTTAAACCTTTGGATCCAAGTGTGGCCTAAACAAGTTCTTTCAACCTAAAACTTATAAGAAATTCGTGTACCAGGCCCAAACATTTTAACCCTTGTATAGATGATATATATAGTGCTTATTATCCCTAATTGTTAGGTCAGTTGCAACCCCTAATCTCAATCACACGCCTCCATCATCTCTTTTTCTCCCAAGACCAGACCAAACACATCATCGCGTCTTAGATAACATCTCCTTATCACTCAAATAAACTCATTCGATCCATCCGTATAGTCCCATAAGAAAAACAAATCAAGATCATCTTAACCTTATATCACCTTAACCAATACACTTAAACACAATCATAAGAACCCTATTTTTGTTTTCTTCATCCATACGAATCGAAATAACGAAAGCATAAATCAAAGACCAATTTCTTTGATTTCGAAATGCCACTAAATAGAACCATTCATGGAGTCAAGAACCGAGATTCGTCTTCAAGATCTGTTAATAGGTCTCGGGTAGGTTTATGTTTTAATTGTTTTTCGTGTTTACCAAATCGAAACAAAGAAAGATTATAACCCAAGTGTTATAAATCTTTCTTTATTTTCGTATATTAAACAGAGGGTATTTTACCTTCCATATAGATCTATGATGAGCATGTGTTTAATCTTGAAAAGATTGTGGGTTATACCCTAAACACGAATCAGAGATCAATATTTGATTTATTTATCTGTTTCAACTCGAGTAGATGGAGATGGGACATGATGAGTTTGGATTTGTTGGTGATAATTATGATGAAGGGTTTAGCTTTAGTCTTGGATTTGATGTTTGAGTTTGTATGTGACGAGGGGTTATGATGATGTTGTTGATGTTGGTTGATTTGTTGTGGTTTATGGTTTGTATTGTGTGTGTTTCATGTTTTTATTGTGGTTAAATCGAGTCTGTTCTCATTCGTCATTTCTGTATTTCTTATCAGTTGGCTTTTGACTCGATTGTGACCGGTTTGACTCATTGAGTTGACCCGAGTCAACTCGGTATTGACCGAGTTGGCTCGGTTTGGGTTGTGGTTTAGCAAACCGCAAGATTTCCAAGGCAAAACGCAACCCTTTTTCTTGCTAGTCAAAACGCAGTCTGGTGTCTTAGACAAAACACAATGTTTGTTGAGATTTAGGCAGCATAACGTTTCTATTTTCTTAATAATTGGTCTTCAATGATCAAAACGCAACGCAGTGAGACCAAAATGCAAGAGACCAAAACGCAGTCGTATGTTTCCTTAAAAACCGTATCTGGTTTTGTCTTTTTGTCCAAAACGCTACCAAGAAACCCAAGTTTTGTTTCTTCTAAAAAATGTCATGAAGGCACAAAACACAGCAGATGTATAACCAGTTATGAAACCAGAAACGTATAAGAACCATAAAACAGTTTCAACCATAATATAAACATTTTCGTGCTTTTACACAAGAAAAAAAACATACGAAAAAGAAAAAAATAGGACCAGATTTGATTAGTGACCAAGACAACAACAAACATGATACAATAAGATGTGACAAATTTAATGATAAAAACCCTGACCCAAGAACGTAACCTAGGCTCTGATGCCAATTGTTAGAAACAAAGAATCATAGATCCGGTGGTCTTGGTGAATCAAACCAAGTAAAGCTAGTCATGTTTATAGAGAGAGAGAGTAGATGGAGAGAGTAAACAAAAAGCACACTTCTCTAGAGAGAGAAAGTGTGTGTGTGATAAATAAAAAAAATGTTTACAAGTCTCACCCCTCCATGGAAGCTATGGAGGGGTATTTATAGCCCATACTCAACTAAACTATGCATTATTCGCTAATCTAGTCCCTGCGTATGAACTATATAAAAACTACGGTAATTCTGTAATATCGTCACATAAAATGAAATCCTAACAATAACTCATAGTAAAATGTATAAGTTACTTGTTTACACTTTTTCTCCCCCTTCTGTCGAAACAAAAAGGTGGACACTCTAAGCCATTCATTCCATTAGATGAGACTTTTACTATACTTCAATCCTTGAATCAAAGAGGCGAGCTTGCATCATTCCCAATGAAGTCTTGTTCTATCATCTCGTTTAATCATCCCAAGATATCTACTTTGACACTCGAGCACCCCTTGGCTCGTTGCACTCCTATGATTCTTGCATCCCATTGTAAATTGACTCTAGCGGATCTATGGATCAAATATTTTACAAACTCTTAACCTACATCAAGGGTTAGTCTCGCGCAACATAATTTATATATATATAGGAGAAATATTATAGGGATGGAATACAAATATCAAGAAATGTGTAGATGTCATAACGGTTGCAAATGTGATGACTTTGACATTTGCAAATGCTCCCCCTTGTTTGGGGCACCAAGGAATCGAGTAACGAAAGTGTGCTACAAAACTAAGTTAGTAAAAAAATGCACATATATATAATGACAAAACATGCATGTCTTAGGTATATGCACTCTACTGTATGATACCAAAAAAAATTCAAAACTTAGACACATGAAATCAATGTTTTAATAACGACAACTAAATCCAAGATAAAAAGAATCATGACGTATGCTTAAGACACGACAATGTTTACGAACTAATGATAAGATTTGACTGACACATGCTTAAGAACCAAGACGCATGCTTAAGGACAAAGACTCGACCAACACCCTTCGGTATTATACCGACTTTAATAAACGAGAACAAAATTCGTTTATTGATTGACACACTAATATTATAAGAATGACTTCTTCTAAGATGTCATTTGGATTAGGATGATTAACGTATTTTGAATGACATGTTAGTTATGATATCATCATCTAACCAAGACAATTATTTGTATTCGGATAGACTTTCGTCAAAGGTTGTATTGAGAGATTTCTAATCAAGGTTTCTTTGTTAAGCATTATGTATGCTTTTCATGATTGGGGTGTTTAAGGATAAACATTATCGTAAGAATTTATGTCGAACTAAATCTTGACGGTGAGGAAAATTTGTTGAGGAAACATACTCTAAATGTAACATTTTAAAACAAGATGAATGTTACTAATATCTTGGCGAGATATGCCAAAATATATACTCTAAAAATAATTGAATAAAATAAGATGAAGATGAAAACAATACGCTCTTGGATGTGAATGAAAATGATCTTATAGCGTGGAAAAACAAAGAAGGATGAGCGTGAATGGAGAGGGAAGGTGTTGACTAAAGGTTAACAAAGACGGTTTAGATTAATAATCGTTTGCACTAATGATGACAAGCATGGTATGTTAAAATGATGTGCATGTGATCCTATAGGGAAAAAGGTGGATGATTGTGAATCTATGGATTTGTTGGGTGTTTTGTTGGTTGTGAATGTTGACTAATAAAGGTGGAAATGATTTGGTAGTTATTTCATGGTGGTAACATGTGGGTTGTTAGTTCTTATATGGTGAAAGAAAAATGAGAGACACAAAAATGTGATGACTCGATAACACTTGAAGCTTGAATATCTTCTTTGTGTTCTTCACTTACTTGTAAGTGGAAACTGTTGGATGGTTATAAGGTAGGTGTAGGATGTTTTTGAGGAGATAGTTTCATGGAGTTCGCATATGAGGACCAAAATTTGTTGGTGACGTGATTGATTATGAGTGTAAAGGTTATAAGGATTGAGTTTGAGAATGAGACGCATTTCATTATGAAATTCACTTAACTTTTGACACCATAGGCACAAATGCTTATGAGTGTCGGGATATGATAATGACTCGTTGATCCATAGAGAGGAATCAATATGGGAATAGGTTTGTGCATTATGAAAGGTGGTTCAACATCCATGGGTTGTAGTGGTGGTAAGTCACTATTAGATTGTGGGAAATGATTACATGGTGAATCTTCTTGTGAAGATGACTAGGTGGATGATTTGAGATTGATAGTAGTAAGGATGACTTGGTTTTTCATTTCACTTTGGTGGTTTGAGGATGTACTAGAACTAGTGATCACTAACAGGTGTGAAGAATAGTTATGAGGTTTGAGTGTATGGTAGAAGTGTATCTTGTGGATTTTGTGTATGATCGACATACGGGTTAAAAAAAACTTGAAAGTTGGTTTCTAGTGAATAAGAATCACATTTGTGAGTTCTTGAGAGTATTTGGTTATGTTAATACAAATAATGCCTAAAAATGTTATTTATATTTTTCGACCTCTCAACGTTTTGATAATAACAAAATATAAAAACGTTTACAATAAAAATAAATGTCTACAAATTAGTAAATGTAAAATTTCATTTCTAAGATTAGTGATCACTTAAGGTATAGAAAACAAAATAATTAAGCATGATTAGTGATCACGAAAATATTTTTCTCTTAATCCTCACTTTTAATTTTACAAAAGTATTTTTTCAAAAATACTTTTACAAAATATTTTCTAATTAAAATAAATTTTTTTTATTAAAAACTTAAAATTTGAAATTCAAATTTTCCCCTCAAAACGAAAGCTTCTACACCAGATACAACATTCCCCACAAAAACACAAAAAAGGGAGCAGAGTCTAGGCGGCGGCCTTCTTATAGGCCTGGCTGCCCCTTTATATATAAGGGACCGTCGAGACTGCCCCAGAGAGCCGTTAGGATTCCCTGCCCCAGCAGAAAAAAATTCCTCTTTGCACGAAATTTTTCAGTCTTTTCTTTCTCTCTCTAAACCTTCTTTCTCTCACTAAAACTCTTGATCACTAACATACTTAGATCTTGTTTCAAGTGATCTAATCAATTTTCTCATCTCTCCCTCTCATTCAAGTTCAAGAGAAAACACTCGTATTCGCCAAGAAACGAAGTGTTAATTAGTGATCTCTCCTCTTTTCTTCTAAGTACCAAACCTCTATTGTAATTATTCATTGTGTATTTGTGTGATTCGAATATCGTCATAGATTCCGTATAGAGTAATCTTGTGATTGAGTATATCTTGTGAAGTGTAAAATATGTACTAGCTAAGATTAGGACTCGACATTTAGCTTAGTATCGGAAAATAACGTAAGCGACGTGTAAACGGTTTTCTCCGCCTAAAGGGAGCTTGTTGACATAGTGAAATCTCGAGTCGGATACTCGGGGAGTAGAGTAGGGCGAAGAGGTGCTTCGTAGCCGAACCACTATAAAATCTTAGTGTCTTGGTTTGGTTGTTTCTTTCCTTATCTCTTTACATTATTATTGTTGATTATCGTGTTTTAGTTTAGATAGTTATTGCTTGTTCATATTGTGATTTGATTGAACATATAACTCGGATCTATAGATTTTTGAAAGTAAACTTTTGAAACATAAAACAAACGATTAAACTATTCAAGCCCCCCTTCTAGTTTCCACAATTGGTATCAGAGCAAGGTCACTCAAGATTTTTAAAATATATTGTATTTTAAAGCTTGGATCGATCTATGGATTCCGAAAATATCTAGAAGGGCAATCTATGCAAAGACCACCACTCTTTTTGAACGCATAGTTTTATTTATCGAAAAATAAGATTCAAGATATATGTTAAATCAAAAGATCTAGATCTTGCATGTAATTACCAATGGTGATTTTCAACCTATTGTACAAAATCCAGAAACCAAATTAGATGAGGTTATCCCTTTTGAAAAACAAACCGATGATCTCAAAAAAGAGACTTTGCAAAAATAATGAAGCAAAAATGGTTATTTACAATGCTTTGCCAAGAAAAGAAAGATGAAGAATTTTCAAAATGTGTAACACTGCAAAAGAAATTTGAAAAACTTTTGTTAATCATCCACAAGGTAATAGCCAGACAAAGATAATAAGATCGACCTTTTTGGTCGGCAAACAATATGACAATTCGTCATTTCCGAAGACGAACTATAGATATGTGCTTTATGCTAGATTTAATACTATTATACTATTCGTTTAAGCCTTGATGAAGGTTATTCTAGCAAGAACTATGTAAGAAAGTTTCTTAGGGCTCTACATCCTAAATGGAGAGCAAAGGTCACGGCAATTGAAGAAGTCGAAAGACTTAACATCACTATCTCTTGATGAGCTCATTGAAAACCTAAAGACCATGAAGCATCATCAAGAAAGATTCTAAAATAGTCAAACTACATCCTAAATGAAGAGGAAAGGTCACGGCGATTGAAGAGTCGAAAGACTTGACATCACTATCTCTTGATGAGCTCATTGGAAACTAGTGATGAAGAGTGTTCGACTTTCGGTAATGAAGACGAAGAGTACGCCATGGCGGTAAGAGACTTCAAGAAGTTCTTTAAGAGAAGAGGTAGATTCGTAAGACAACATCGGAACAACAAAAAGACCTTTCAAAGAAGCCGAGACGACAAAAACGACAAAAGTGAAAGGAAGTGCTTTAGATGCGGAGATCTAAATCATCTTATTGGAGAATGTCCAATGCCACCGAGAGACAAGAACCAAAGAGCATTTGTTGGAGGTTCTTAGAGCGATGGCGGTGAAGAAGATGATGAAAAGGTCAAAGATGAAACGTGTCTTGTAGCTCATGCATCAAGTGAGGTATGTTCCGAATCATCTTACTTTAGTGATGAAAACTCATCAATTAATGATTTGGCTTTAGACAACGAATATGATAAGTTATGCAAAATGAGTCTAAAGATAATCATTAAAAACAAAAAGTTAAAAGCTACTAGAAATAGTCTAGAAAATAAGCTTAAAGAATTAAAAGATAAATTGTCCACACTCGAGAAAAATAAGGGAGTTGATCTCGATTGTGCAAAGTGTCATGTACTTAAAATTGAGAATGAAAAACTTAAAGATGAATCTACTAGATTAAACAAATTTGAAAAGAGTACACATTGCTTAAATGAAATGATAAATAATAAAAAAAACCCCTCCGGTGATAAATTAGGTTTAGGGTTTAATTCATTTGAAGCATCATCTAGTGGAACTAAGAAAATAAAATTTGTAAAAGCTCAGAAAAAGGCGTCTCCTGATGGAGGTCCCATAAATATGGACGACCCCCTTAATGTTCAGGCTGCCCCCAAAATAAATATGGGACCGCCACTAGCAACGCTTGGATCTGAGAAAACTGTATCTTTTCATAAATCTATTTTAGGTCCTAGACCAAAACACATAATTGTAAACAAAGTCAAAATTCCTGTTGCTAGTAACAATGAAGTTAAACAATTCTATAAGCCATTATTTAAACCCGAAGTTGGATTTTCAAAACTCAATTTTAGATCAAAAACTCCACCTCCTAGAAGAGTCAATAATAATTATTCTCGTCCTAAAACACCGCAACCAAAAAGACACGTTGGTCGAAAAAACCAACCTCATGGCTTTCCCGTAAGTTGGAACAACTTTCCACGTCAAAGTTACATGCCATGGGAAATATGTCTTCCATTCTCACATCCCAACCAATTGCATCAAATTTAAGGGGACCGGCATAGAAATCGTAGTATATTCCGACTCTGATCATGCGGGAGATTATGTGGACCAAAAGAGCACTAGCGGTATTTGTACGTTCGTGGGATGTTGTTTGACATCTTGGTTCTCGAAGAAACAAAACGCTCTTGCTATATCCACTACCGAAGCCGAATACGTAAGCGCTGGAAAGGCATGCCAACAAGCACTATGGATGAAACAAGCTCTCATCGACTACGACGTACGACTCGACGACGTTCCCATCATGTGCGACAACAAAGGCGCGATTGACCTTAGCAAAAACCCGGTGCAACATTCTCGTACCAAACACATCAAAATACGTCACCACTTTCTTCGTGATAATGTCCAGAAAGGACATATCTCAATCGAAAAAGTACCGTCCGTCGACAACATCGCCGACATTCTTACAAAACCCCTTAAACGTGAATCGTTTAACTATCTACGTCTTGGTTTAGGAATGATGGAACACATTCCATAAATCATCTTAGTCCGCTTCTCTTTCTTCTGTCTTAATTCTAGTCCGTGTTCCATTCCGTGTCGTGACAACTTAAATACTTCATCCGAAGTACTTTAAGCATATTTAATTCGCGAAATGCAAATTAAAATGTCACTCTTCTTCATAAAATTTTTGTCAAAAACCAAGTTCAAAAACCCTTGACTGAGGGCGGCCCCCATATAGGTGGCCCCCCAATATATTTGGGACCGCCGGTAAATATGGGACCGCCACCAGCAAGTCACAAAATGGGACACTTAAACAAAAAATTTCAAAACAGAAAAACAAACACCCCCTTACCTGCTGTACTCGACGAACATGACCTAAAACCCACCAAAACTCAAAATCAACCATCTAAACATCAATTGAAGATCAAATCAACACTAATAATCAATCCTAATATCACAAAGATCATCAATAGTAAGTCATTCATCTATTCTCTTTCAATTTGAGTCTAGGGTTCCTGATGAACGCCAAAAATTGAAATTGGGGATTTTCGTGTTTTCTTTCAAATTTGTACAATTAACACAACTAGGATACAATGTATAACTAATATGCTTCCCGTAGATATAAGATTTGCATACATTAGTGAATTTGTTGAAAATTGATTTTGAACTAAAACCCCAATTTTATTTTTAAATCACTCACGTTAGAAACAAAATAAAATTGTTGTTATGCATTGTTAATCCAACCCAAAAACGTTTTCAAACACATACACAATAATCTCATGAATAAATTTCGAGATACATAACTCATATGTATTTTTTGACTTGTTTGGATGAGAAAAATCAAATTAAAGAGCGTTTGGGTTAACTCTTAGGGTTTTATATTTAGGTCGAGTTAATCGTTACTCCACATTTGTTACATCTAGACACACACTAGAAGCAATGTGCATAACCAACTACATGTGAAACGATAATAAAATGTGATTTTTCTTTTTGTTTTAGGAAATCATGCCTCGTAAGTCATCTGAAGATCCTAAAAATACAAGAGCCTACTAACCAATGATATCACATGAATACCGTACACCTATAAAAAAAAACTAAGAGACCTTGAAAGTTGTTACATTCATGAGGGTCGGGTGGTTTTTGATAACTTTGCGGATCTAAACTATGTTCGATCTTTGTTCTATTTTGTCGAGTTCGAGTGTCTCCTTGAAATAAATGAACAAATTTGTCCTTGCTTCATTCTCGAGTTTTATAGTTAATATTGAGTCAGTTATTTCGACGAAGGTTAAATATTTATCGAGTTTGTTATTCAAAATCAATTCTTTTCTTACTTTGTTGAAGAATTTGCTCTAATTCTTGATGTACCTTGTGAAGGTGCGTGTGTCTTTACTGATAGATAGAGACTTGATGAGTTGGCATATGGTATCCCTTTGGATGGTCCATATCAAACCAACCTTCCTTACATTGAGGACATCATGTTGTCTATTCGAATTAATTGAGATGATCAAGTCCGTCACATCCGTCATGAGGAAGAGATTGATGTCCTTGAATATCAAGTTCTAACTCGTAAAATTGAGCCAACCCTGAAGCCTTTAGAAGAAATTATCTGGGAAAATGTCTTTTGTCTGGAGGGTAATCGGGATCATGTTCCTGCATTTCTTTGTTATATGCTTTATTGTGTCGTATACTCCAAAAAATTCAACCTTGCCTATTTCATGGCAAAACAAATGGAGTGGGTTACTAAACAAAAGATGTTAATTCTACCCTATGGTATGTTATTAACTCGTTTATTTAAATTCGTCGTTAGGGAAAATCCTGAATTAGAAAATGAGTCCTATGTCTTGTACGATCGTGTCATGACTCCTCTTGCTGCTCAACTAGAGCAAAAACCCATAAGAGATCGTGGCACGAGAAGAGGTCGTCATTCTACTTCTTCTTCTTCCGCCTTCGATCAACCATCCTCATCTTATCTCAATGATGATGATGATGACGATGAGAATGACGAAGGGACCTCGCGTGCAATTACTCCTTCCCCTATTCGTTATGTCAATTCTTTAACCAATCAAGTTCCTTAAGTCTTTCAAAACCCACCTAACATTGACCCTAACCTTGAACCATTTGACACCCGCCAAACCAAAATCATCAACCTTCAAGTACAATTACGAGATGAGCATCGTGGTGGAGTAAGGTCAATCAGAAAAAGTCTTAGAAGGTTGTGGAGAAACATGAAGAAGTGAGCAATGAGGGAAATTGCTTTATGACATTATTATCTATATTATTTACTAATCTATTATGATTAGGTGTTTAAACTTATGCTACTTATTAGTAACTTAGTACTTAGTATGGGCAACTTAGCTTGCCATGGATGATCTTTCGATTTTATCATCCTAAACCAATGCTTGCATGCACCTTGATACTATATATATATGATATTATGCATGCTTATCTTTTGATAAAATTTGCCTACATATGCTTCCCTCATAGAACTCAAGATAATTGATATTGTGAGGTTAGATAATGAGTATTAGATGATTCATGATGAAATAGAATTGACTCAAAAAGGGAAATTTAGAAGAAAAAAAATTATCAGGAAATTCTGGAAAAAGTTTTCTGTCTCCAGAAAACGGCCCCCTAAAATACTGGGCGGCCCCCCAATATATATGGGACCGCCAGTAATTAAGGGACCGCCATCAGAGGTCACGGATTCTTCTACTGTGACCTTCTGAATTTCTGTGCAGTTGACCACTATCCCATCTAGGCACAGCTATAATTTCTGCATTTTGACAAACACCTTTTGGAATCTAAATTTTCAAACCCCATGCCTTACTTCTTCAATCCATTTCTTCCACCTTAAATCATGAATTCTCTTCTATCATCATCTTCATCACCTCATTCTACCATGAATTCCACCAATGCTTCCTCATCTAATCCTTCCAAGAAAATCAAACTCACCATAATCCCTCCTAGACAATTATTTGTCAACATATCTAGTGATGAAGATATCACCACCACACCTTCTCCTACAACAACCTCCTCATCTCCAACTCCTCCAAATGCACCATCAAAAACCACATCCACTAATCAAACATCATCAAGTCAAGAAAACACATCTTCTTCCTTTCACTCAAAACTTCAAATTTCACCACCATCTTCACATGAACCAACCTCTCCTCCTCACTTGAACCCTTTGCTTGACAACATTACGGATGTTCCTCCTAGACCTCTAAATCCTCAACCACTTCAAAGTCATCCTTCCTTGGATATCACACTTTCTTTGTCCCCAATCACTCCTCTTGATCACACTCATGACACTACATCACCACCATCACCACCACAACCTCAACCACCTATCATGGGCCATCCTCTTTTCTACAACTATCATGACTATCATGGGTCAACTTGCATATGTTGTTCTCACAACCAAAACCTTTTCTTCACCCTAAGAGATGAGATGAATATCATGTTTGCTCATCTTGAATATCTTCTTACTACCGCAATCACTTCACACTTTCCACCTCCACCTTAAAAATATCTAAATGTTTTCATAAACGTGAAACCCCAAAACTTTTGCTTAAAAATTCATTCTCTATGAATCATGAATCATTTAAGACTTATGTAGTATTGTTTCTCTCTATCTTAATTAGTTCTAGTTTTATCTTGCATGAATGTATTAATTGAATGTGCTAATGTATGAGTTTCTTGTTGGTGGAATGAAACTCTTCTTTTGATTTAAATATAATGTGTTAACTTGAAAGATATTTGTCTTGCACTTGTACTTCTAACTTTGTTTTGTTGCAAAACAATTATCGTAAGATCGATCCCTTGGTGCCCCGAAACAAGGGGGCTTACATCAAGAGGGAGTCTTGATATCGTCGATTTCTTTCTTCCTTTAACAACTCGACGATCATTCTTTTTGAATTCGACAAAAAGGGGAGAAATGAATCATGACTCATTTTATAATTTGACATCTTTAATTTTATTTAAAATGAGTTTATATTTTTTCATCATCAAAAAATGAGAGATTGTTAATACAAATAATGCCAAAAAATATTTTTTATATTTTTCGACCTCTCAACGTTTTGATAATAACAAAATGTAAAAAGGTTTACAATAAAAATAAACGTCTACAAATTATTAAATGTAAAATTTTATTTCTAAAATTAGTGATCACTTAAGGTATGGACAAACAAAATAATTAAGCATGATTATTGATCAAGAAAATATTTTTCTCTTAATCCTCACTTTTAATTCTACAAAAGTATTTTTTCAAAAATACTTTTACAAAATATTTTCTAATTAAAATAAAAAGTTTTATTAAAAACTTAAAATTTGAAATTTAAATTTTCCCTCCAAAACGGAAGCTTCTACACCAGATACAACATTCCCCACAAAAAGACAAAAAAGGGAGTGGATTCTAGGCGGCGGCCCCCTTATAGGCCTGACGGCTCCCTTATATATAAGGGACCGCCAAGACCGCCCCCAGAGAGCCGTTGAGATTCCCTGCCTATAAATACTGCTCCATTCCCAGCAGAAAAATCATTCCTCTTTGCACGAAATTTTTCAGTCTTTTCTTTCTCTCTCTAAACCTTCTTTCTCTCACTAAAACTCTTGATCACTAACATACTTAGATCTTGTTTCAAGTGATCTAATCTCTTCTTCTCATCTCTTCCCTCTCATTCAAGTGCAAGAGAAGAACACTCGTATTCGTCAAGAAACGAAGTGTTAATTAGTGATCTCTCCTCTTTTCTTCTAAGTACCAAAACTCTATTGTATTTATCTTGTGTATTTGTGTGATTCGGATATCGTATAGATCTGATAAAGTAGATCTTGTGAGTGTGTATATCTTGTGAAGTGGTAGATTGGTTCTAGCTAAGATTAGGACTCGACATTTAGCTTAGTGTCGGAAAATAACGTAAGCGACGTGTAAACGGTTTTCTCCGCCTAAAGGGAGCTTGTTGACATAGTGAAATCTCGAGTCGGATACTCGGGGAGTGGAGTAGGGCGAAGAGGTGCTTCGTAGCCGAACCACTATAAAATCTTGGTGTCTTGGTTTGGTTGTTTCTTTCCTTATCTCTTTACATTATTATTGTTGTTATCTAGTTTTAGTTTAGATAGTTATTGCTTGTTCATATTGTGAATTGGTTAAACATATAACTCGGATCTAAACATTTTTGAAAGTAAACTTTTAAAACGTAAAACAAACGTGTAAACTATTCAACCCCCCTTCTAGTTTCCACAATTGGTATCAGGAGCAAGGTCACTCAAGATTTTTAAAATATATTGTATTTTAAAGCTTGGATCGATCTATGGATTCCGACAAATATCTAGAAGGGCAATCTATGCAAAGACCACCACTCTTTGAAAGCGATAGTTTTATTTATTGGAAAAATAGATTCGAGACATATGTTAAATCAAAAGATCTAGATCTTTGGCATGTTATTACCAATGGTGATTTTCAACCTATTGTACAAAATCCGAGTTTCCACACCTTGCTCATTAACACCAGCAAGCGGAACCACACGACCCCTGGTAGACTCAAGCAATGGAACCTGTCCTTCCTCAATTTGCTTCTCGCCTATACATACTTTGGTAGGATCCGCATGACGGACAAAAGCAAACAAACCCATCTCTGCATATACAAACAACAAAGAACAATCAGATACAATAACCAGAAAAACAAACCACAATCATCGTCATCAGCCAAGAAGACCGGATAGACATTATCGTCTAACTCATAGTAGCGACTTATGCCAGCAAGACATAAGAAGGATTCCGAAAACTTCCGGAACGGAGCAGGATGAGTAGCGAGGAACTCACATACTTCCGCATTGAATTCAGTCGGTGTAGGATGGGGGTCCTTTTTCAGTATTTTATTATTATGCCACGGAACGGAAAGTGGAAAAGCGGAGGCATCAACCCAAAGAAGTTGTCGTTCCAGTGTTTTAGTGAATCTAGTGGTTTAGTATAACATACCGGAGCGGGCTCGGAGCGCTTGCTAATGGACATCCAACCTTTATTTTTAGAATTAATATAAAACCTACGGAAATTCCCTACAGTCGGAACAAAACCGTGAACGCGACATAGGATCTCAAAATGAGAGACCTTAGCGGCCGCAATAACAGATAACTGTGACAGATTGATTTGAAAATACTCAAGAACATCTACAAGAAACTGAGAAAGTGGGATCCGGTAATTGGCAAAATCAAAAAATCTAGTATAAACACCGATTTTGCCGGTGGGACTATTACGAATCCTATTATTACGGTCAGGTAATTCAGGGTGAACAGTGTCAGGAATATAAAACTTCTCGCACAAAGCATCTAAAGCAGATTGGGTTAAGGTGGATTTAATATCATCAATAGAACCCATTTTCGAAAAGAAGAGTTAAAGCCTAACCTGGTAGTCTAAACGAATCTTCAAGTAGTTACTGAGTGGGAAAGTGAATAAAAGCTCGAAAATCTTTTAACAATGGCGATAATGGTGAAGAAGAAGAAAAAGAAAACAGTGAAAACCAACAGGGTATTTATACCCTTGGTATATATTATTCAAACCTTTGTAAGATGCGCACACGTGTCTCCCACTAAGCAAATGAAGGGATAAGATTAAAAGTAAAGAAAACGTGATGACAGAAGTTAACTGCCATCAAGTCTTGTCAGTCAGTATACGAAAGGTCAGGGTGAATACACGTCACCCAAACCCTACCTAACTAACCGAGGAAAATTCGCGGAAAAGCTAACGGTCACGGGAGAAGGAAGATGTGCGGTACTAAAAGAACAAAGTCCAGCAATATTCACCGCACGCAACGCAACGCCGTACGCAGTAAAAATTCTATTATGGGGGGACTTGATGACGTGTATAATGGGTACGACAGGTCTTTGGGCTTGGGCCGTACCATCACATTAGGGCTCCGGCCCAACTAAATAAATAATAAGCATAACGGGCTGGGAACTAAGCCCTGAGCCATACTAGGCACGACCCAGATACAACAAGACGAACACAGATTGGTCACAGGCCGCTTTCGCAGGCCATCTACGGATCAACTAACGTTTGCGGAATCGGCATCCGCAGTCATGATAACCACGGACCCTTGCCCGACAAGGGTCCCACTCCGGCTACTACAATTATAGGCGAAATACTATGAAAACCATAGTATCTAGGACTCGCCTATGAAGGAAATCAGCTGACACTCAAATGGAAGACGCAGAGTGAACCCGAACGCTTCTCACCTTTCTCAATACACATACATACCTCTGACAACATGTTTTCTTACTCTCACGCCGGAGTCTAACCGTGGGGTCCATCCCCACGGTATGGCTAACGGTTTACTTTCACTTGTGCAGAAAATCGTCTCAATTACTTTGTTTAGTACAAGATCTAATCCCAAAAGAGCTTGAAGGTCTAATCCAACAAGCAGTCTAAGTCCAATCAGTACCCGATCACACATTTTGTACTAACACTTCCAGATCTAGCTTCCCGCTACAAAATTATCTATAGTCTTAGTAACCATGGTGTCCACAACCACTTTGTTTCCGTTGTATTTTTCCATGTTTTAATTTATGCGGTTATAGATGAAGCAAAAAATTAGTTGTTCCATCTTGTTATGCACGTAATTAATACCTTAATGACACTGGACCTAGAAATACAATCATATAGAGCAATGATCATGTGTCAAATTGAATCTTGAAGTTCGTGGAATTTATTACACTTAATTATAAGGGAGATGATTTGCACACCATCTAATTGATTGGGACACTCAAAAATATTGTGTGTTGACATTTATAACCCTAGATCACTTCTACTCATGTTCACCACTACAAAAGTATAAATGTCAACATACATCATTTTTGAGTGTGTCAATCAATTAGAGGAGTATGCAAATCACCTTCCTAATTATAAGTCCAGAAGTAAATTTTCCCCTACCTAACCAAACACAGAAGGTATGAAAGTGACTTTTAAATCTAAACGGTAGAAACCTTTAATCAAAAACGGAAGTAGACACGATGTGTGTACAAGGAGGTTAAAAAAAGACACACATGCATCCTTGTACTCTATGCACAAGAGCTTGTTTTTATACGGAGTAATCACAAAATCCAACAACCAAATATTTAATAACATCCTTCAATGTCTTTAAATACATGACAATAACCTGTATTCTGAATGCCCTTGTACATACTGCATACACCTACACGGAAGAGAGAAACCATCTTGAGAAACAAAAATAAAGACCTAAGAGATTTAATTCTTCGGAGCTTTTTTTAAGTTGCTTTTTTTCTTTTTTCTTTCATACAGTTATGGAACAGGAGGGACTTAATCTCTTACAACAAGCTTTTAAGGGTTTTCTAAAGTGTTTAGGGTTAGAGAGTGGAGGGGGGGAAAATGTTGCTAACGACGGAGAGACAGTGAATATCACTGATCCAGCAGCACAACCACTTCATCAGGAAGCATCTAGGAGTTCTGATCCCGAACCATCGTCATATGATGCACCAATCATTGATCCACTAGTTGAAGTTCTTTCCTCACCTGTAAGTAACATTCATTGAAGCATATTTGTTACTCCCTCCATCCCATATTAAGTGTTTATTTTTGACTTTTTAAAGTCTTTTTTCTTCAACTTTGATCTTAATTATTTCTTCTTATGTTATATGATACTCAATGCAAAATATATAAATGGATAGAGTTTCTGAATGAATTTTTCATTGGAGTAAAAATTTTCAGTAAGCATAATAAAATAAAAAGAAAAATATTTCGGTCAATAGTTGATGAAAAAAAGAATCAAAAAATTCAAAAAATAAATACTTAATATTAACGGAGGGTGTAATTATTTTAATGCATTGTTTGTCATGACTCATAACTCATGCAATTTGGCTATCCACGTACTAAGTATGTTGTTGACAGAATAAACACATGGATTTGTTTTCTTTGGGGAAACTCCAAGGCGTTATATATTCGTCCACGATGATGCATGTTGCATGTAGGGGATAAACATATTAATTTGCTAATAATATATAGCTATTAAATAATTATATGGTTAATTGATTTAGAGTATAATTGTAACACACATTCTGAAAAACAATTGTCTAAAAAATCATTCACCAATTTATATATGAACCTTATTGTTATTGTACATGATTTACTGATCAATTAAATCACTAGAAATTAACTATCCATCATATGGTTGTGGATAATTATCGTGTCATTGTAGCTCATAAAAATATAGCACGAGTAATGGTGTTGATGTGTAAGTCTATTCAATACATGCTGGGCCCGTTTGTTTCATGGTTATGGAATAAAGAAATACTATTATTCAATAATTAAGTTGTTTGGTTTATAATAAGGCCTGTTATTAAGAATGAAAAGGTATGAAAGATATAGGGAGAGTCATCTTTCAAACTTTTTAAGTGGTTTAATTGTATTGTTTTAACAATTATATCTCAATGTTACAACTTACAAAGAAATAATTAAGGTCAAAGTTGAAGAAAAAAGACTTTTAAAAGTCAAAAATGGACACTTAATATGGGACGGAGGGAGTAACTAAATAACAATATTTTTTTTATAATGATACCAAAATAGAAACCTATTCACATTTCATAAATCAATCAAACTCAAACCGATAGTGATTCCAAGCAACAAACCAAACGGGCCCTAAATATCTAAAGAACAAAGGTGACTTGTTTTCTTACTCTTTCTATAAAGTCAATCTTCCTGTAATTGAGAAAAGTTTCGAATAATTAATTATTACACTTAATATAGTTTTAATTCCAATAATATATATTTTGTACCTAAACATATTTCATATGAATTAATGTATGTGCATGGATCTTTGTACAGAAAATCTCACAAAATATATAATATTGTATGTGAATCTTCAAATCTATGGGTATGTTTGACGAAATGGGCTAGGACTAGAGCTGGGACTGAGGTTGGGGCAAGAGCTTATATTATAAGCCGAAATTGAAATTTGTATTTTTGTAAAGTTGTTTGGCAAATGGGCTAGGGCGGGCTTATTATTGCAAAATTACTAAAAATGAAATAATTAAATGAGTTTTATGGTATATGTTAGATATTTTTGTGGGTAAATATGTAATTTATGGTTCATAAGCCCCGGGCTAAAGTTTTTAGCCCCTTTTATGAGGCTGAGGCTTATGACTTCATAAACCCGCGTGACAAACGGGGCTTATTTTATAAGCCGACTTATTTTAAAAGCCCAAACCTCAATAAGCCCCTTCCCAAACACACCCTATATATTTAAAAACATATGTGGATCTTCAACTTTATATCTTATTTTATAAAAATTACTGTATCATGTTTGTACAAAATTATATTTGGTGTTTCGTTAGTAATTTAGCATTAATAACAGTACTACTGAAGAAAAAACGAACAAGGAGTTTCTGTAACATGTCTTTTCAAGCACATGTTAACTTAAATTTAGGGTTAATTGCTTAAAATGTATTATACTTGTCACTTTTTGTCATTGTATGTAGACAACCACTCTCTCCGTCCCATATTAAGTGTCCATATTGACTTTTTGGAGTCTTTGTTTTTCAACTTTGACCTTAACTAATTCTTTTTGTGTTATATAATACTTGATGCAAAATACATGAATGGATTGAGTTTTAAATGTAATTTTCATTAGTATAATTTTTATCAAGTATTATATAACAGAAACAATAATATTTAGAGTCAAAGTTAAAGAAAAATGACTACAAAAAGTCATACTGGACACTTAATATGGGACTGAGGTAGTATTTTTTTTGCCATTGTGTCGTTCAACTTCTAAATTCGTGCTATTATGTGTATTTTGTGACCATCTTACCCTCATGTTTTTTAAATTTTGATGGGTAAAATGGTCATTTTACATGCAGAAATAGTCGGAGAATACACACAATAGCACGAATTCAAAAGTTGAGCGACACAATGGCAAAAAAAATAGTTGTCTACATACAATGACAAAAAGTAGCAAGTATAATACATTTTTAGACAATTAACCCTTAAATTTATCATACTCAGACTGTTTTTATAAATAAAAATACAATATTATTTAATAACTGAAGGTTTAGTTAATTTATAGCCAATCGATCAAATATGTGTCTTGAGAATATATTTTACAAAAACCCTATTAACAATAACGGTATTGAAAACAATAGCGACTAGCTATAATTTTAGATGACCTTTAGTTAATTGCTGAAAAATAATTTGGAAAGATAAAAGGAAACAAAATTACTTTTTGTTACAACCAATTTATATATAATGTGTGATTAAGCAAATCTATTTGATATGGAAAAAACAAGCCAGTCGTTTATTACAACTGAATTTGATAACCTTTCATATTCATGGGTTGTAAAAGTCGTAACTTTTTTCAAATTGATAGATAGTGAACTGTGGATTTATTTAATTGTTCTGAGTTAGCTTATGCTATCTTTTGTACATCAAATGTACTATATAATGAATATAATTCGTTTCGATCAGATTGATGGTTCTGCAGTGACTTCAAAAGACATTAGCTACAATGACGCTGATACCAAATTAGTGACTATTGATGAAATTATCAACATAGCCGGAGGAGCAACCGTGGAAACACATTTAGTTGATCTTGATAGTGGTAATAGCAATATAAGCCTCCTTACCACTCGTCTCATTAGCAGCGGCGGTGGTGGAAAATCAAATTAAAAAAGTGGAGAAACTTATCTTACAAATGATGAAATCGAACAAAATCTGTCGACGGTTAATACTAGCTGTCCATTAATCTCGTAATGTGTAATTTTCACGTATCAGTATGTCTGTTTATTCCAAGGTCATTTTTTACGTAGGTGTGATTTGTTGTTATGCATAACTTCTTTTTTATTTGTATATATGAAATTGAATGTGAATTAATAAACCAACTTTATTACCCTGTTGGTTACTGCAATTAGAGGCGGGGTATTTAAATAGCGGTACATTGAGTGTTTAGCCACCTGCTAATAAGTAATAAGCCACTTCATGCAGTAGCTATGTATATTCCGCAGCTCCTTCCGCTCATAAGCTACTGAGACAAACACTACGGTATATTGTTGTAATTTTAGCAACGACATATGTAGTCGCTAAAAGCCTACTTTATCGTCGCTAATAACCTTTAGGGACGACGCATCTTCGCTGTTGGTATCGCATTAATAAGTCCGTTTGTATAAGCTATAAAAATGACCTTTTTAACTTTTAGCGACGACGGGTCAAACTTTTGACTCTTTTTTTTTTGACATTTTTTATTTATAAAAAAACATGAAAAAACCAAAACCCGGCCGGGTCAAACCGGGTCTCGAGAACCGGGTTGACCCGGGTCACCTTAAACCCGGCGGGTCAAACCGGGTTTCGAAAATATAAAACCCGGTTTAATTTAACCCGTTTTTTCGACCGGACCCGGTTCAACCGGTTGACCCGGCCGGATCGAACCGGGTTTCAAAACATTGGTTTTTTGATCGTCGACTTTTGATTTATTAACTTTATGATTTTGGACGTTGACTGTTTGACTTATTGACTTTGACCCAGCGACTATTTGACTTTGTGAGTCATTGCCGTTGACTTTTTGACTTACATGCGACCTATGGCGATGAGTCGCTATAGGTGCCATTCTAGGGATGGCAGCCGTGGGTAATGAGTATGGGTTTATCAAACCCGTCACCCGAACCAGTGATTTTTTTCTCACCCGCCACCCACCCGTCACCCACCAATGGGTATAACTTTTTACCCATACCCATGCCCGTGGGTACCCATCGCCCATGGGTAAACCCGTGGGTTTATGAAATGGAACAAAATCATAAAACCATGATATGTAAACTAACTATGAAACTGGGTAATAAGACATCATATCAATCTTCTAAATACCAAGTTCACAAAATACTTGATGACATGTTTGAAACTAGAAAAATTAATCATCATTACACCAAATCACATACATGTACTGAGATATATCATGTATATATCTTTGAAAGTTTGATCTTTCATATTCATCTTTTAGTCTTGTAACTCAAAAAAACCACTGTATTAGTTTACTCTGTAGTCTAGGGGTACACTCGTGGGTATTTAGGCGGGTACACTTGTGGATTTCTTAAATGGGTACACCCATGATGGGTATGCATTACCCGTCACCCACCCGCCACCTACCGATGGGTATACATTTTCACCCGCAACCCGCCCGCGGGTGAAAAATAACAAGATTACCCGCCCATTTACGTGCGGGTACCCATGGGTTATGGGTTTTTTCTCGCCCGTTGCCATCCCTATGCCATTCATCTGTATCATTAGAGCAACAACCTGTTAATTCCCCATATTTTCAAATGCAATTTTGAAGCCATTTCTGCAATTAAAATTTCAGATTTTCCAAACCAACGCATGACAACTAAAACATACAAATCACATTCAAATTCATAAACGTTCACAGTCGTCACACATGAAAGTCCAACAAAAACATATAGATAGTTCAAACTCGCCACGCATTCCTACTTCATAGAAAAACATAGTTCTAAGTACGTTGTCACAATACATAATTACCAATCATTGTCATTTTATTCGTCTTCTTCATTTTCCATAAACTGAGTTGGATCAAGTAAGGGAATGCAGTCAAGTTCAATGTTTTGGTTTTACAACTGACTTACCAAGTTTGCAAATTAAGAATTGTGGGCAACCACAAACATCTTCAATTGACGAGGTGTGAGTTGCGGTTCACATTGTGCGCTTGAAGAACGTCCCGTCAACCTCGTACCCCGTCCTGGATAAAACCCTCTACTTTGACCCAAGAGTCGTCCCAAGATTTCCTTGTCACTCATCCGAGTAGAACTCGAGGCTTGGCTCTCCCGCAGATAAACCATTTCCTGTATTGTCACAAAACAAGGAAATAAGTAGAGATGAGCACAGTACCAGATTGGTATCGAACCCATACCGAATTGGTGGTATTGTTTTTTTTCAGAGCATAAAAAAGGAGTACAGGTACCGTACCGAACGGAATTCGAGTACCGAAACTGGTACCGGGTATCGGTACCTATACGTTTTTTCCGTTTTCAATATTTTGACTTTTTAGGACTTTGATTTGACCTAGTTGTGGTACATGTTTTAGTGTTTAGGAAGTACGTGTTGTGTTATTACTAATAATATGAATTCATGAGTTGGGATTGAATTACAAAGTCTTTTAACAAAGGAGTTTAGGACTTTGGTTTAACCCTGTTAGGTTTATGAAAAGTGTCGATTATGTGGTTTTATTATATTTTGTTATTAGACTTTATTTTGTTTAGTTTAATATAGCTTGTAATAAGGTTTATTATGCTTTAAGTAAGAAATAACATAATAACCAAAGTCTAGGGACTAGTATTGTCAAGTTAGAAAAATAAGGAAGGGAAGCCTCCCTCCCATTGCCTATAAATAGCCCTCTAATCTTCATTAGAGGGTGATGCTCTTGTAACTAACTCACATTTTTCCCTCCATAATAATATTTGAATTTTCCCTTCACTTGCCCTCATTCTCTCTAATCTTACATGTTGATATGATTGATTCAAGATTCAAGTGACCTATCAAGTGGTATCAATCGCCAATAGAGAAGTAGAGTGCTTGATTTATTTCCGAATTCGGTTGGTGCTATTGAGGTTTCGAGATTGATTTTGGCTGTGATTTCGAGTTTTTGGACGTTATTGTGTTCTCGGAACTGTTCATTTCATTCTCGGAAGTGTGGTTTTGATTTTCGGTTGAAGCTTTGCATTCTCGGTAGAGTGGTTTTGAGTTTCGGAAGACTTTTTCTTGTAAATTTAGCAATTTCAGTACGAAAAATCAGTGTAATAGATATATTCGATCTTTTGGTTATATCAAAAGTCGTTTATTAGGAATTCGGTATTAAACTCGGTTTTATCGAGTTTGTTAAGTTCACAAATTCGGTTCCATCGAATTTGTGATATAGGGAATATTACCAAGTATAAACTCGGTAATAAGCTTTACAGGTCATTTTACACTTTCATTTCACGGTTTTATCGTGTTTTGAAGTGTTAAAATTGGTTTTTCAAGATTTACTAAACTCGGCAATCAAATTCGGTTTCATCGAATTTGAGTTTTTAGAACAATTGGATTATCTAGTCATCATAAAATTCGGTTTCATCGAATTTGTGGTTATTAATAATTCATAACTGTTAGATTTTAACAATTTAGGCTTACCGAGTTTATAGTGAATAGTGTTACCGAATTTGAGTAGTTTGCAGTTTACCGAGTTTAGTATTTGAAGATTTCCGAGTTTGATAGTGTACTGTTCGAGAAGGGTATTCGTTTTCAGATTACTTGTTGTCCGTGAACAGTGTTACCGAATTTGACTACTGTTACCGAGTTTGAATATTTTCTCACAAATCTCACTCATATTCGTCTAAAAAGATCCAATCTTTGAATCCTAAGACATGTCGACATCCAAAACATACCAACAATCCCTTGCTGAAGCCGGTTCTGAGACTAGGCCACCCATGCTTGAAAGGGGTAGTTACATTCCTTGGGCGAGTAGATTCAAATGATTTCTTAATCGTAAGAGGGAAAACTGAAAGTGGCTTCTCAAAGCACTAGAAGATGGCCCTTATGTGTTTAGGAACATCACACCTACAGGTTCAATAATACCAAGGTTGCAAGAAGTAGAGGATCTTCAAGGAGATGACTTATTGTACTATGATGCGGAAATAAAACTCACGAATATATTCAACTTTCTATTCCTAAGAGCTTTTTACAATTCTGTGATTCTTGTAAGACGCCAAGGAAAGGATGGATCGTGTGAACGTTAGATGAGGGAGAACTATACAAAAACCCAGTTGAACATGTTGAAACACGATTTACAAATAGTATTTGATGCAATTGTATGCAGAACCAGGAGAGTCGCTAGTTTCAGTCTATAATCATTTTGCTCAGTTAATGAATGATTTGGAACGAAACAACATGAAGTTTCCAATTGTTTCAGTTAACACAAAGTTTCTGAATAGCTTGCAACCGGAATGGTTGAAATATGTGACTCAAGTTCGTTTGGCTAAGAAATTGACAGTTGATTCGTTTGATGATCTTTTTGATTATCTTTCGCAATTTGAGAAATTGGTTAATGCTTCAAGGGCAAAGAAGTTGGAAAAGTCTCATGATCCTTTGGCTCTAGTAGCACACACGGGTTCATCTTCTAGAAACACCTCTTCTTATTATGTGACACATCCTCCATCTGTAGTTAAATATGATGAAGAGTTTGAGCAGGATGATATTCACAATCATTCTGAAGATCCCCAAGCATCTGCTATATTGTTACTTGCCAAAGCCATTACTCAAAACTTCTCTAATCCAACAAACAATCGTCTTCGTGCTTCGTCTAATACCAAAAATCAAGCAGTCGTTCAAGGTGACAGGGTGAATATTCAAAGCAGAAATTTTGGTAATATTGGAAGAAATAATCGAAGAGCTTATGTTCAAGGAGAAGTTGTTGAGGGAATGAATGCTACAAATGAGACTGCAAATGTTCAAAGGATTGTTCGAACTCCGACTCCAGGCAATACTTCAACGGGTCAATGCTATAACTGTGGTGGAAAAGGACATTATGCGAGGAATTGTCCCAAGCCAAGGGTTCGTGATTCGAAGTATTTCATGGAGCAAATGTTGTTGGCAAAACAGGATGAAGCCGGTGGAATTCTTACTGATGAGCAGAATGATTTTCTCTTTGCGGATGCTTCAAGGATGGAAGAAATTGAAGAACTTAGTGCAAACATATGCTTAATGGCCAGAATCCAACCAGCTGATCAAAATTCTGATGAAGAGCCAAGCTATGAGTCTGCATTTGTAAGGTTGAGGTAATGAAGGGGGAGTGTGTGTGTTGGGGGGATATATATATATATAAGGGGGGTTTATAAAATTATTTTTATTGTTTTTTTTTTTTTTTATTAGTATTAATGGTAGGTTTTGGTGGTTATTGAGGTTAATTATATTTTATTTGTTATTAACAGTACCATGATGATGATCAAGATAATAGCAATATCAATTGATTCGTCAAGGAAATGTGTATATGGCAGTGTTGAAAAAGATACACATGTGTTTGATCTGTGTGCATTAGAAACACTTGCTAGGAATGCATATGATGAAGCTGCAAAACAACAAAGATTTGCTCAGAAGGTCCAACAACAAAATGAGACTTTGACCAGTCAGATTGAGATGTATAAGGAAAGGAATCGGGTTTTGGAAAACATAACCAAGGATAACAATCTAAAAGATTCTGATTCTCAGCACGAATAGCACCATATGCATAAGTTTTCTCAGAGACATGAGCAATTAACTCATCCATTTCCTTTTGAGTTTGAGACCGTGTCTTTTTGATTGAATCGAAAAGCTTTTTATATTCCATTTTGGCATTATCTCGTTCTTTTATCAAAGATTGTACTTTAAAATCCAAAGACACGTTCTCATCCTCAAGTTTCTGTATTCTAGAAATCCAAGAGAAATCAAGAGGTTTTGAGTTTTTATTCTTCGAAGAATCCCATTTATGTTTTTCTTTTTCATGTTGCAATTTTAACTCAAAATCAACACTTTGTTTTTCACATCTTTGAACATCTTTCTCAAGAATTTTTATTCTTGCTTTCAAACCCTCTTGAATCTCTAAAGATTTCTTTTTGACTTGTTCAAGTTCATCATGTAAGGACTTATCAACACATTCATGGTTTAACAACACACATAGCTCAATATCATGTTTGAGTGATGCTTCCAAAAGTTGATCTTTTAACAAATCATTTTGCCTTTTAATCTCATCAAGATAGACATCATTTTGCTCAAACGCATCTTTCATTTCTTTTATATCCATTTGAAATAGATTCTGAAAGCCATCAAAGTAATCCAGTAATTCATTAAGAAGTGGTTTAACTTGATCTCGACAAAAATCATTAAGAGCTATCTCTTCCTTTGATGTATAAAACATGCTTGCCCTTTTACTGTTTTGTTATATCAATAGAAATAACTTTTCAAATCCAACTTTTATATTGAATAATCCATTGATCAAAGGTAACTCACTTGGCATTGCTTTTGTTTCCAGAATCTTAACAAAGGGAATATAAGAAGATGAAGAACATGTTTGTTCAACGAATGATTCATTTTGAGGAATAAAGTCATTATAAAGCGCATTTAATTGTTTGTAATCAATGTCCAACAATTTTGTTTGTTCGCAACACCAATTGGATCATTCATTTTTTCATTCATTTTCTGTTGACTTTTCAAAGCATCCTCTAGAGTTTCCTCAGAGTCTTTAACATTCAAAGGAATTTCTATATTACCCGTCCTAGATGCAACATATAACTTTGGACATTCTGAAATTGGTTGTCGGAGTGTATAAGGATTCGGATACCCCAAACCATGTTTTAATTGTTGATCATAAACAGACAATGGTTTTGGATCGAGCATAAACATTGCTTGTAAAGAATTACCAATTTTCAAAAACAAATCAACATTCTTTTTCAGTTTTTCCTCAAGATCAAGAATAGTATCATGATACTTATCCTCGTTTTCACTCATTTTTCTTTTTAAAATTAAATGTGATTGTTGTAATTCCTCATTTTTCTGTTTGAAATGTTTGACCTCTTGACTCAACTTATCTCGTTGTTTTTCGAGATCTCGAATAATATCTCGATCACGATACAATTGAGACTCAGCTTGTTTTTGAACACGTTTTGCCCTTTCATCAGCTTCAAGAAATTCTTTTAGATAATTGTTATCCTTGGTTATGTTTTCCAAAACCCGATTCCTTTCCTTATACATCTCAATCTGACTGGTCAAAGTCATATTTTGTTCTTGGACCTTTTGAGCAAATCTTTGTTGTTTTGCAGCTTCATCATATGCATTCCTAGCAAGTGTTTCTAATGCACACCGATCATAAACATGTGTATCTTTTTCAACACTGCCACTATTAACATTTCCTTTGACAGAATCAAATTGAATATTGCTATTAATTTGATCATCATCAATGGTACTGTTAATAATTTTAGTATGAGTTGGATACATTGGTTCATCATTCTCATTGATGGATGAAGATTGTACCTCACTTACAAATGCAGACTCATAGCTTGGCTCATCATCGGAATTTTGATCAGCTGGTTAAATTCTGGCCATTAAGCATATGTTTGCACTAAGTTCTTCAATTTCTTCCATCCTTGAAGTATCAGCAAAGAGAAAATCATTCTGCTCATCGGTAAGAATTACACCGGCTTCATTCTGTTTTGCCAACAACATTTTCTCCATGAAATACTTTGAATTACAAACCCTTGGCTTGGGACAATTCCTCGTATAATGTCCTTTTCCACCATAGTTATAGCATTGACCCGTTGAAATATTGCCTGGAGTCGGAGTTTGAACAATCCTTTTAACATTTGCAGTCTCATTTGTAGCATTCCTTCCCTCAACAACTTCTTCTTGAACATAAGCTCATCTATTATTTCTTCCAACATTACCAGCATTTCTGCTTTGAATATTCACGCTGTCACCTTGAACGACTGCTTGATTTCTGGTATTAGACGAAGCACAAAGATGATTGTTTGTTGGATTAGAGAAATTTTGAGTAATGGCTTTGGCAAGTAACAACATAGCAGATGCTAGGGGATCTTTAGAATGGTTGTAAACATCATCCTGCTCATACTCTTCATCATAATCAACTACAGATGAAGGATGTGTCACATAAGAAGAGGTGTTTCTGGAAGATGAACCAGTGTGTGCTACTAGATCCAAAGGATCATGAGACTTTTCTAACTTCTTTGCCCTTGAAGCATTAACCAATTTCTAAATTTGCGAAAGATAATCAAAAAGATCATCGAACTAATCAACTGTCAATTTCTTAGCCCAACAAACTCGAGTCACATATTTCAACCATTCTGGTTGCAAACTATTCAGAAACTTTGTGTTAACTAAAACAGTTGGAAACTTCATGTTGTTTCGTTCCAAATCATTCATTAACTGAGCAAAACGATTGTAGACTGAAACTAGTGACTCTCCTGGTTTAGCAACAAATTGATCAAATTCATTTGTAAACCGCGTTTCTCTGTCAACTTGGTTTTGTATAGTTCTCCTCATCAAACGTTCAACACGATCCCACATTTCCTTGTCCGTCTTACAAGAATCCACAGAATTGTAAATCTCATTAGGAATAGAAAGAAGAATCATATTCACGAGTTCCATTTCCGCATCATAGTACAATAAGTCATCTCCTTGAAGATCCTCTACATCTTGCAACCTTGGTATTGTTGAACCTGTAGGTGTGATGTTCCTAAACACATAAGGGTCATCTTCTAGTGCTTTGAGAAGCCATTTTTGGTTTTCCCCCTTGCAATTAAGAAATCATTTAAATCTACTCACCCAAGGTATATAACTACCCCTTTTAAGCATGGGTGGCCTATTCTCAGAATCGGCATCAGCATGGGATTGTTGGTATGTTTTGGATGTCGACATGTCTTAAGATTCAAAGATTGGATCTTTTTAGATGAATATGAGCGAGATTTGTGAGAAAATATCCAAACTCGGTAACAGTAGTCAAATTCGGTAACACTGTTCATGGAAATCTGAAAACGAATACCCTTCTCGAACAGTACACTATCAAACTCGGAAATCTTCAAATAATAAACTCGGTAAACTGCAAACTACTCAAATTCGGTAACACTATTCACTATAAACTCGGTAAACCTAAATTGTTAAAATCCAACAGTTGTGAATTATTAATAATCACAAATTCAATGAAACCGAATTTTATGATGACTAGATAATCCAAGTGTTCTAAAAACTCAAATTCGATGAAATCAAATTTGATTGCCGAGTTTAGTAAATCTTGAAAAACCGATATTTAACACTTCAAAACACGATAAAACCGTGAAATGAAAGTGTAAAATGACTTGTAAAGCTTATTACCGAGTTTTTACTTGGTAATTTTCCCTATATCACAATTCAATGGATCCGAATTTGTGAAATTAACAAATCGATAAAACCGTGTTTAATACGAATTCCTAATAAAAACGACTTCCCACCGCTCCCTGCCCCATCCACTCCCACCCCCTTTTGATATAACCAAAAGATCGAATATATCTATTACACTGATTTTTCGTACTGAAATTGCTAAATTTACAAGAAAAAATCTTCCGAAACTCAAAACCACTCTACCGAGAATGCAAAGCTTCTACCAAAAATCAAAAACCACACTTCCGAGAATGAAATGAACAGTTCCGAGAACACAATAACGTCCAAAACTCGAAATCACATCCCCAAAAATCTCGAAACCTCGAATAAACCTACTGAATCGAATCCATACACTTCTTGAATCTCGGTCGAACAAAATCACGCACAAATCCACAGCACTCTACTTCTTATTAGCGATTGATACTCTTGATAGGTCACTTGAATCTTGAATAATCATATCAAAATGTTAAGATTAGTGAGAATGAGGGAAGTGAAGGGAAATTCAAATATATTATGGAGGGGATAAAAATGTGAGTTTAGTTACAAGAGCATTACACCTCTCTAATGAAGATTAGGGGCTATTTCATAGGCAATGGGAGGGAGGCTTCCTTCCTTATTTTTTAACTTGACAATACTAGTCCCTAGGACTTTGGTTAATATCGGCTATTTATTTACTTAAGCATAATTAAACTTATTACAAGCTATTCTTAAACTAAACAAATAAAGTATAATATACAAAATATAATAAAAACCACAATAACGACACTTTTCATAAACCTAACAGGGTTAAACCAAAGTCTTAAACTCCTTTGTTAAAAGACTTTGTAATTCAATCCTAACTCATGAATTCATATTATTAGTAATAACACAACACGTACTTCCTAAACACTAAAACATGTACCACAACTAGGTCAAATCAAAGTCCTAAAAAGTCAAAATATTGAAAACGGAAAAAACGTATAGGTACCGATACCCGGTACCAGTTTCGGTACTCGAATTCCGTTCGGTACAGTACCTGTACTCCTTTTTTATGCTCTGAAAAAAAAACAATACCACCAATTCGGTATGGGTTCGATACCAATCTGGTACTGTGCTCATCTCTACTTATTTCCTTGTTTTGTGACAATACAGGAAATGGTTTATCTGCGGGAGAGCCAAGCCTCGAGTTCTACTCGGATGAGTGACAAGGAAATCTTGGGACGACTATTGGGTCAAAGTAGAGGGTTTTATCCAGGACGGGGTACGAGGTTGACGGGACATTCTTCAAGCGCACAATGTGAACCGCAACTCACACCTCGTCAATTGAAGATGTTTGTGGTTGCCCACAATTCTTAATTTGCAAACTTGGTAAGTCAGTTGTAAAACCAAAACATTGAACTTGACTGCATTTCCCCTTTTTGATCCAACTCAGTTTATGGAAAATGAAGAAGACGAATAAATATGCAATGATGGTACATTATGTATTGTGACACGTACTTTAGGAACTATGGTTTTTCTATGAATGGAATGCAGTGACGAGTTGAACTATCTATTGCTTTTTGTTGGCTTTCATGTGTGACGACTGTGAACGTTTATGAATTTGAAATGTGATTTGTATGTCTTTAGTAGTGTCATGCGTTGGTTTGGAAATCCTGAAATTTTGATTGCAGAAATGCTTCAAAATTGCATATGAAAATATGGGAATTAACTGGTTGTTGCTCTAATGATACAGATGAAGTGGCATTTGGGATGGCAAGGGCGAGAAAAAACCCATAACCAATGGGTACACGCACGTAAAATGGGAGGGAATCTTGTTTTTTTTCACCGCGGGCGGTTGCGGGTGAAAAATGTCTACCCATCGGTAGGTGGGCGGGTGGGTGGGGGGGGAAAACGGGTAATGCCATACCCATCTTGGTGTCACCCATTTAAGAAATCCACAGTGTACCCACGAGTGTACCCCCTTAGACTCAGAGTAAACTAATTCAGTTGGTTGTTTGAGTTACAAGGATAAAAAGATGAATATGATATGATTAAAATTTCAAAGATATATACATGATATAATATCAGTACATGTATGTGATTTGTGTAATGGATGATAATTTTTATAGTTTCAAAATGTCCTCAGTATTTGTGAACTTGGTATTTAGAGATTGTTATGATGTTTTATTACCAGTTTCATGTTAGTTTACATATAATGGTTTTATTGTTTTTGTTCCAATTCATAACCACGGGTTGACCAATGGGCGTATGGGTACCTCGGGCATGGGATATGGTGTAAAATTAAGTTTACCCATTGGTGGGTGTCGGGTGGGCGGCGGGTACTACGACTACCTGTGAGAAAAAAATCAATGGTTTCCGAGTGACGGGTTTGATAAACCCATACTCATTACCCACGGCTGCCATCTCTAGAATGGCACCTATAGCGACTCATCGCCATAGGTCGCATGTAAGTCAAAAAGTCAACGGCAATGACTCACAAAGTCAAATAGTCGCTCGGTCAAAGTCAATAAGTCAAACAGTCAACGTCCAAAATCATAAAGTTAATAAATCAAAAGTCGACGATCAAAAAACTCAAAATGTCAAAAAAAAAGAGTCAAAAGTTTGACCCGTCGTCGCTAAAAGTTAAAAAGGTCATTTTTATAGCTTATACAGGCGGACTTATTAATGCGATACCAACAGCGAACAGCGAAGATGCGTCGTCCATAAAGGTTATTAGCGACTATAAAGTAGGCTTTTAGCGACTACATATGTCGTTGCTAAAATTGCAACAATATACCGTAGTGTTTGTCTCAGTAGCTTATGAGCGGAAGGAGCTGCGGAATATACATAGCTACTGCATGAAGTGGCTTATTACTTATTAGCAGGTGGCTAAACACTCAATGTACCTCTATTTAAATACCCCGCCTCTAATTGCAGTAACCAACAGGGTAATAAAGTTGGTTTATTAATTCACATTCAATTTCATATATACAAATAAAAAAGAAGTTATGCATAACAACAAATCACACCTACGTAAAAAATGACCTTGGAATAAACAGACATACTGATACGTGAAAATTACACATTACGAGATTAATGGACAGCTAGTATTAACCGTCGACAGATTTTGTTCGATTTCATCATTTGTAAGATAAGTTTCTCCACTTTTTTAATTTGATTTTCCACCACCGCCGCTGCTAATGAGACGAGTGGTAAGGAGGCTTATATTGCTATTACCACTATCAAGATCAACTAAATGTGTTTCCACGGTTGCTCCTCCGGCTATGTTGATAATTTCATCAATAGTCACTAATTTGGTATCAGCGTCATTGTAGCTAATGTCTTTTGAAGTCACTGCAGAACCATCAATCTGATCGAAACGAATTATATTCATTATTATCATATAGTACATTTGATGTACAAAAGATAGCATAAGCTAACTCAGAACAATTAAATAAATCCACAGTTCACTATCTATCAATTTGAAAAAAGTTACGACTTTTACAACCCATGAATATGAAAGGTTATCAAATTCAGTTGTAATAAACGACTGGCTTGTTTTTTCCATATCAAATAGATTTGCTTAATCACACATTATATATAAATTGGTTGTAACAAAAAGTAATTTTGTTTCCTTTTATCTTTCCAAATTATTTTTCAGCAATTAACTAAAGGTCATCTAAAAATTATAGCTAGTCGCTATTGTTTTCAATACCGTTATTGTTAATAGGGTTTTTGTAAAATATATTCTCAAGACACATATTTGATCGTTTGCCTATAACATTAACTAAAAACTTCAGTTATTAAAATAATATTGTATTTGTATTTATAAAAAAACAGTCTTGAGTATGATAAAATATAAGGGTTATTGTCTAACAAATGTATTATACTTGCTACTTTTTATCATTGTATGTAGACAACTATTTTTTTTGCCATTGTGTCGCTCAACTTTTGAATTCGTGCTATTGTGTGTATTCTCCGACTATTTCTGCATGTAAAATGACCATTTTACCCATCAAATTTGAAAAACATGAGGGTAAGATGGTGACAAAAATTACCACATAATAGCACGAATGTAGAGTGAATGGAAACAATGGCAAATAATAATACGTGGTGTTACAGACAATGACAATGAAAGAACTAGTTATAATACATTTTTTTTAAGCAATTAACCCTAAATTTAAGTTAACATGTGCTTGAAAAGACATGTTACAGAAACTCCTTGTTCGTTTTTTCTTCAGTAGTACTGTTATTAATGCTAAATTACTAACGAAACACCAAATATAATTTTGTACAAACATGATACAGTAATTTTTATAAAATAAGATATAAAGTTGAAGATCCACATATGTTTTTAAATATATAGGGTGTGTTTGGGAATGGGCTTATTGAGGTTTGAGCTTTTAAAATAAGTCGGCTTATAAAATAAGCCCCGTTTGTCACGCGGGTTTATGAAGTCATAAGCCTCAGCCTCATAAAAGGGGCTAAAAACTTTAGCCCGGGGCTTATGAACCATAAATTACATATTTACCCACAAAAAATACTGCTATCTTTTACCTATAAACTCATTTAATTATTTCTTTTTTAGTAATTTTGCAATAATAAGCCCGCCCTAGCCCATTTGCCAAACAACTTTACAAAAATACAAATTTCAATTTCGGCTTATAATATAAGCTCTTGCCCCAACCTCAGCCCCAGCTCTAGTCCTAGCCCATTTCGTCAAACATACCCATAGATTTGAAGATTCACATACAATATTATATATTTTGTGAGATTTTCTGTACAAAGATCCATGCACATACATTAATTCATATGAAATATGTTTATGTACAAAATATATATTATTGGAATTAAAACTATATTAAGTGTAATAATTAATTATTCGAAACTTTTCTCAATTACAGGAAGATTGACTTTATAGAAAGAGTAAGAAAACAAGTCACCTTTGTTCTTTAGATATTTAGGGCCCGTTTGGTTTGTTGCTTGGAATCACTATCGGTATGAGTTTGATTGATTTATGAAATGTGAATAGGTTTCTATTTTGGTATCATTATAAAAAAAATATTGTTATTTAGTTATATAATTATTAGTATTATATTCATTAATAATCACATTGGCCCACATATGAAGAGAGAAACAAAAAATAAATTTTTTAAGATGTAAAATGAGAAAAATTGTTAAAACAATACAATTAAACCACTTAAAAAGTTTGAAAGATGACTCTCCCTATATTTTTCATTCTAAGGGTATCATTATACCTTTTCATTCTTAATAACAAGCCTTATTATAAACCAAACAACTTAATTATTGAATAATAGTATTTCTTTTTTACTGTAAGTCTATTCAATACATGCTGGGCCCGTTTGTTTCATGGTTATGGAATAATGAAAATAAATTTTTTTTAATAACTTAATTATTCATTTATTAAGTTGTTTGTGTTATATTAACGAGGCTTATTATTAGGAATGAAAAGGTATAATGATACCCTTAGAATGAAAGATATAGAGAGAGTCATCTTTCAAACTTTTTAAGTGGTTTAATTGTATTATTTTAACAATTTTCTCATTTTACATCTTAAAAAATTTATTTTTTTGTTTCTCTCTTCATATGTGGGCCAATGTGATTATTAATGAATATAATACTAATAATTATATTATAAATAACAATATTTTTTTTATATGATTACCAAAATTAGAAGCCTTATTCACATTTCATTAAATCAATCAAAATCATACCAGGTAGTGATTCCATGCAACAATTCATAACGGGCCCTAAATATCTAAAGACAAGGTGACTTGTTTTCTTTCTCTTTCTACTTTACAGTCAACTCTTCCTGTAATTGAGAAAAGTTCTCGAATAAGTAATTATTTCTCTTAATATAGTTTGAATTCCTATAATATATATTTTTGTACATAAAAATATTTCATATGAATTCAATGTTTGTGCTGGGATCTTTGTAAGTAAACTCACTCAAAAAATATATAATAGTGTATGTGAATCTTCTTATCTGTTGGGTATCGTTTGACGGAAAATGGGGCTAGGTCTAGAGCTGAGGGTGAAGGTTGTGGGCAAAAAAAAGAGCTTATAATTATAAGCGAAATTGAAATTAGTATTTTTGTTATTTTTGTTTGGCAAATGGCGCTAGGGCGGGCTTTTTTATTGCACTTATTAACTAAAATGAAAATAATTAATATGAGTTTTATGTGTATATGTTAGATTTTTTTGTGGGGTATATTATGTTTTTTATGGGTTCATAAGCCCCGGGCTAAAGTTTTTAGCCCCTTTTATGGGGCTGGGGCTTATGACTTCATAAGCCCGCGTGACAAACGGGGCTTATTTTATAAGCCGACTTATTTTAAAAGCTCAAACCCCAATAAGCCCCTCCCCAAACACACCCATATATTTAAAAACATATGTGATCCCTTCAACTTTATTATCTTATTTTATAAAAAATTACTGTATCATGTTTTGACAAAAATTTATATTTTGGTGTTTCGTTAGTAATTTTTGCAATAATAACAGTAACTATGAAGAAAAAAAAACGAACAAGGAAGGTTTCTGTATCTTGTCTTTTCAAGCTCAATGTTAAACTTAAATTTTACGGGTTAATTGCTTAAAATGTATTATACTTGTTCTTTTTTGTCATTGTATGTAGACAACCACAGTATTTTTTTTGCCATTGTGTCATTCAACTTCTAAATTCGTGCTATTATGTGTATTTTGTCACCATCTTACCCTCATGTTTTTCAAATTTGATGGGTAAAATGGTCATTTTACATGCAGAAATAGTCGGAGAATACACAATAATAGATCGATTTAAAAAGCTCGAGCTGACACAATGGCAAAAAAAATAGTTGTCTACATACAATGACAAAAAGTAGCAAGTATAATACATTTTTAGACAATTAACCCTTAAATTTATCATACTCAGACTGTTTTTATAAATAAAAATACAATATTATTTAATAACTGAAGGTTTAGTTAATTTATAGCCAATCGATCAAATATGTGTCTTGAGAATATATTTTACAAAAACTCTATTAACAATAACGGTATTGAAAACAATAGCGACTAGCTATAATTTTTAGATGACTTTGGAAAGATAAAAGGAAACAAAATTACTTTTTGTTACAACCAATTTATATATAATGTGTGATTAAGCAAATCTATTTGTTATGAAAAAAAACAAGCCAGTCGTTTATATACAACTGATTTGCAACTTCATATTCATGGGTTGTAAAAGTCGTAACTTTTTTCAAATTGATAGATAGTGAACTGTGGATTTATTTAATTGTTCTGAGTTAGCTTATGCTATCTTTTGTACATTCAAATGTCAATATATGAGAATATTGTATATAATTTCGTTTTCGATCAGATTGATGGTTCTGCTAGTGACTTCAAAAAGATCTTTAGCTACAATGACGCTGATACCAATTAGTGATTATTTGATTGAAATTATCAACCATAGCCGGGAGAGCAACCGTGGAAACACATTTAGTGATCTTGTAGGGTAATAGCAATATAAGCCTCCTTACACTCGTCTCATTTGCAGCGGCGCGTGGTGGAAAATCAAATTTAAAAAGTGGAGAAAACTTATCTTTACAAAATGTGATGAAATCGAACAAAATCTTGTCGACGGTTTTAATATAGCTGTCCATTAATCTGTAATGTGTTAATTTTCACCGTATCAGTATGTCTGTTTATTCCAAGGTCATTTTTTACGTAGGTGTGATTTGTTGTTATGCATAACTTCTTTTTTATTTGTATATATGAAATTGAATGTGAATTAATAAACCAACTTTATTACCCTGTTGGTCACTGCAATTAGAGGCGGGGTATTTAAATAGAGGTACATTGAGTGTTTAGCCACCTGCTAATAAGTAATAAGCCACTTCATGCAGTAGCTATGTATATTCCGCAGCTCTTTCCGCTCATAAGCTACTGAGACAAACACTACGGTATATTGTTGTAATTTTAGCAACGACATATGTAGTCGCTAAAAGCCTACTTTATAGTCGCTAATAACCTTTAGGGACGACGCATCTTCGCTGTTCGCTGTTGGTATCGCATTAATAAGTCCGTCTGTATAAGCTATAAAAATGACCTTTTTAACTTTTAGCGACGACGGGTCAAACTTTTGACTCTTTTTTTTTGACATTTTGAGTTTTTTGATCGTCGACTTTTGATTTATTAACTTTATGATTTTGGACGTTGACTGTTTGACTTATTGACTTTGACCCAGCGACTATTTGACTTTGTGAGTCATTGCCGTTGACTTTTTGACTTACATGCGACCTATGGCGATGAGTCGCTATAGGTGCCATTCTAGGGATGGCAGCCGTGGGTAATGAGTATGGGTTTATCAAACCCGTCACCCGAACCAGTGATTTTTTTCTCACCCGCCACCCACCCGTCACCCACCAATGGGTATAACTTTTTACCCACACCCATGCCCGTGGGTACCCATCGCCCATGG
>BQNB010014855.1:51658-74291 GCA_026074375.1 Tanacetum coccineum | reverse complement strand
TCTGGCTAGGCCAATACGGCGTATAGGGCTGGATTCCTTAGAGTGCGCGCTACGTTCTCAATCAATCAGTGATATCATTCCTAATTTCCATTTATTACTGTATCTTCGAATAGTTATCTTCATGGATACGGCGTATGGAAGCAGAGTGATACGCCGTATTGGGAATTGGTCAAATGCGTTTTCTTGTGAAGTTCAGGCGCTGATACGCCGTATCTCTTTTGTTGGATACGGTGTATTGGTCAGAAAATCAGCAATCTTCAAATGTCTTTGTTTTAGCTCCAAATTATGCGCCTTTTAGCTTATCTTCACAAAACACTCCTGAATTACTGCATTTATAAACTTTAAAGCAATTAAGTACCAAATCTTGCAATAATTATATAAAAGTGGGCAAAACAGATGGGATAAATGATATTATAAAGTGACGTTATTTGATGTCATCAAATATCCCCCCACTTGAATCCTACTTGTCCTCAAGTAGACTTTAGAAAAGTTTTGAAAATGTATCCCTACCAAAATTAAGGATTTTCCGTTTAAGCATCATTTTGTTCTAATCACCTGTACATAACCAAGCTCCTCACAAAATATGAAAACACTCAGATCAATCAAACTAGTCTAGGAGCCAACATATAATTAGTTACGCTTAATTGCTCGGTCATGATTAGTTTCGTATCATAGGCTTGGCAAGGATACACATCTCGACCGCTAAAGCTGAGGATAAACAAGTCAAAAGATAAATTGGGTTAAGAAGGCTTAGGGTTGATCATTCAACAGTCTTTAACCATAAGTACCACACCAATAAGGCAGCTGTATTGTACATACACGGCCATAAAGACAGAATAGGCACATACAATCCAATCACATCCCTGCTCATGTTTAACCAGCGGTTAGGATAAAGAATGATATAGGGTAGGGAGATTCTAACTTTCACCAAAAGTGGTCATCCAACAAATCAGCTGAGACATGCATACATGGCCGTAACGACAGAATAGACATGCATGGTCGAACAAGTCCTCGTTCGAGTAAACACTAAGGTTAGATGCTAGGAAAGGGAAGTAAAATAGGTGTTAAATAAAATATACAAAACAAATAGATTTAGCCAACAAATAAGGTACGGTTGCTAGTAACTTTCCCCCGACCATTCCGTGAAAAAGACTCTAACATATAGACAAATGCCTCGATCACATAAATAACAAAGACAACCTAAGTTGTTGTTCCCATAACGGTCAACTTACCTTACATCCCGCTCTTTACATACTTTTACAGAATAAGTGGTGACATCGGCCACTTTTTACAAGACTTTACATCATTGATTTTGTAACGTATCAACGAATAATCGATCCTTCCAAGTAATTCCCTTAGTATAAACTTCTTTTGAACCGACTATTTTTCTTCTTTCTCTTTTTTTTCAAACAATACATAATAAATCTCGGTTTGGTTCCACTGTCTTCACTATCATAATTCGTCCGAATAATTTTTTCCTTGTTAAACTTTTTTCTTCGGACATGACTCATAATTGCGAAAGTAGCGAAACTTACGAGCTACATATTTTTCCCATTGCATTGTGCAATTTCCCGACCATTACAGAGATAGAAAAATTTCACTTTGACATAAGAAATACAAGACTTTACACGAAAGCAACTAGCAACATTGGTTAAAATAGGCTTAATCTACATGGTAGGCTAAGGTGTAACAAAACATATAATATGGTGTAGAAAAAGAAAGGAATGGCTCAACAGGTTGTTCTAGGGGATTTTACTCTAAAAATGAGAGTAATCAAGGGTGACACGGGAATTAACTAACCAGTATGGTTAGTTATTTTTATGACATGTAGGCTATTTGGTTTAATCCTAGAAATTTATCAGTTGAACGTGTTCCTCCATCTAAATCCATAGTACTAATCATTGCGGTCTCAAGTGATATACCAGGCCAAGTTCTAAAGTCCACCACATCACCGGCACACTCATAATTTTGTGGAATTTTGTAGATAGTTGGAAACGGAATAGGCTTAATTCTCACAATATGTATCAAGGGTTATAGTGTGCTAGGTTATGTAACTAGTGATTTTTACAAAAGTCATGCTGATTTGTTTTTAAATTTTGGCCGTTTTTAAGCACGTTGCATGTTATTTTGTAAAAAAGAAGACAAGTACGTTCTAATTCTCCATCCCCCTACTTAAATTATACAACGTCCTCGTTGTATAGATGAAACAATTAAATAATAAGGGAAAATAGAATTAGAACGGAAAACTCCCTGATGTTTTGCTAGTGATAATTCTCCAAGATGCGTTCTTGAGCAAAAATTGTGTTGACTAGGGCTTCAACATGCCCAGATAAGTTCAACACATGTCTTTTTCAGAATATACCATATCATAGTTTTAGCAAGGTCCTGCATAAAAGATTAGAAGACAAGTGCAAAATCTATCTCGCTATAATGGTACAAGAAAATAATTAAACACACAACTGTATAGGGATCAATACGCTGTATCCCAAACCCTAGGATACGCCATATGGTTCCTATAGAAACAATTAAATTACTGGAAATTAAATATTTAAGTTTTAAAAATTGGTAATTAATTAAAATATTATTAAAAAATAAAAAAATAAAATTTAATAAATTTTTTTAAATATTAAATGTAATAATAAATTTATAATTTATTAATAAAAATTAAAAATATAATAAATGTCAAAGACAGTCTATAGTCGTATCATAAGGTTCGATACGGCGTATAGAGTGTAGAGGAAGACAGACTCGTGCAAACAAAACGTTTAAAATGCAACAAAACTATTAAATGTCCGGCGTTGTATCTCGGGAAGCACTCTTGTTCAGCCTGGTCTTTAAGTTTGACCTGTCTCCTCTTCCATTTACTTATTTCAACCCTTCATAATACGCTTTTGTGCTTATCTCCGAGAGCGTAATTTATAATCATTTGGGAATGTTGTTTATTTACCTTGTAAAATTTATGCCGAGCACAACGTCTTGTGTATATCCATCATCTGTCATATGAAGGTAAACCTAAATATAATAGAAAAACTTCATCGAAAATAGGTTATATCGATCTATGTTCTTTGGCATGACTTTTCCCTTCATCATTGTCTCCGTTAATTATTGAACAATTAAAAGTTTTTACGACATTAAGTTAATGGACCAGGAAGGGGGAGGTTGCGATATATATTTATACCTGATTCTACACAAAGGGGGGGAAAATTTCATCATATAAGAGTCGGTCTTAACAAAAGTTTGCTCAAAGTCAACATCTTGATCCATTTTAGTTTCTAGAGGTGTATCCAAATCCATCTAATTTTATGGTTACCATAATTTTGGTCGTATAATTCATCACCACTCTCCTAAATAAGTTTGTTTGCGGTGCATCAGACTTTTTTATCACAAAGACCCTTTTAATTATGCTAGTGGCGGGCTTAACACTTTTAAAAATAAGTTTTTCCTCCCCGACCCTTAAAGTAATCTTTCTTTTGAAGACATCAATCTTGGAATTGGCAGTTGACAAGAATGGTCGTCCGAGGATTAAAGGAACATCTTCATCCTCGGGTATGTCCAAGATGATAAAGTCTATAGAGAAAATAAATTTGCCTATCCTTACTTGCACATTTTCGAGGGGCCCCAAAAATAACCCCTTGGTTGTTTTATGGTGAGTCAGCTAGTTCTATCGGGTCACCTGTTGTGAGATAATATTCATAGACAAGATTGGTGTATGGTAAAAATAGATATACACTCACACTAGCCCTAGGTAAAAAAAGAGCTTTATCAAAACAGATATTATAAATAAAACAAGATAAAGTAAAGCTCCCTGGGTCTTTTTCTTTCTGAGGCAAGGTGTGATCATAAGCATCTAGAATCTTCACATCTTGTGCCTCTCTCCAGTCATCACAGCCAAAGTTTTGCAGTCGTCTTGGAAACGGACTGTTTCAGAAAATAAGCTCTTGTGTTGCGTGCCTGATACAGCGTATGGACCACATCCGATACGGCGTATCCCAGAAAAATTAGCTTTAGTAGTTGAGATCATTTTAATTTGGTCTTGAGGGTTTGTCTTCGTAGAGCTGGGCAAACTTCCAAACCCTCTTTCTTGCAAGACCTTGCTCATCTATCTGATTTGTATTTCCAAGGTCTTAATCGAAGCTATTTGATTTCTTATTGCTGCATCGGTAGAAGCTCGGATCTCCTTGATTATGTTTGAGTTTTGTTTATGCCTTTTAGTTGATTCTGCCATAAATTTCGTCAGTGATTCTTCAAGGTTTGTTCTCCGATCAGGATACGAAGAGTTTCCATTGTTTCGTTGGTAGAATCCTGGCCCCGCTGCTTTATATTGTCCTCCGGGTTGATAGGGTGCATCGAACTGTGTATAATAAGCTTCTTTTAAAGTTTTCCCTTCTTCCTTTTATGGACAATCCTTTGTATAGTGTGGTCCCTTGCACAGTTCACATCCAACTTGAGCAGCGTATACTTTCTCATTTACTTTCTTGATTTCTCATCCGAGATTGTTGAGTTGGGCTTGGATAGCAGCAAGCCCGTCAGAAGTTTTAGTACTTCTGGTCCTTGAAGATGTTTCGTTGTGCCATTTCTGAGAATATTTAGCCATTTACTGAATAGATATTTTAGCATCAACAGCAGTTTTGGAATGTATGGCACCCTTTGAGTTTAGGATTTGTCGAGTTGGAACATCGAGCCCATCTATATATATAATAAAAAGAAGGTTTTTTTTGAAATGTTTCTTATGTCACAAATGACATCATAAATGATGTCACTAATACCAACATGGAAATGCAAATTATTAACTATGAAGACCTTCATTTCATTTAACTCTGCCATTTAATAGAGATTGTGTGACTTTTGACTCACAATTAATATGAGCCGAAAATTATGCAAGGTTACTATAAATACATTGTGCTTTTATTCTCCCATAAATCAAACGTTTCTTTCATACAAATTATATGATAGGTTCAAAATTCAAATGATTACTCATCACGGGTATATCTTCATTGCTATTCGCCATACTTTTTTCTCTGTTTAAATTCACCACTCTCTGTTTCATCTTCTTTTTTATTAATGTTTCAATTTTCACAGATGATTTGGAGATGTCGAGATAAACCCAATTGAAGGAATGAAATTCAGATGTCTTTATTCTATCTCAAATTTGGTTTGTTCATTCGAGTTATTCCATATCTTTTGCTGCCTTACTTATAATTTTAATTGATAATTTTAATAAACAATTTTTTTTTATTTATTGTAGTATAGATCATAAATTTGTTGAATTAAATTTGATGTTTTTTTGGTGATTTAAATTCACAACTCGAGTCTCTTTTTCTCTAATTATCAAAAAGTTCATTCATCTTCATTTTCGAAGGTATGTATGAATTGAACATTTATGACTAAATGTTATGTGTCAATCAGATTAATACAAAATTAAGGGTTTAACTCAATATGTTTAGTTTCAGTATATAATCCAAATTTAGGGTTTAAGTCTCGATATAAACTTTTTTGGTTGTCTGTTAAAATAGGTTATATTTCGATCTCATCAAAATCCATATGCAAGCTGTAAAACTAAGTGAAATCAAAAACCGGGTTTTGTTATTGTTGGTTGAATCGACTAATATTTTGAATGTGTATGTCAATTGATAGTCAAATATGAGTAATATTGGTTGTCTATTCTAAATTTCAAAAATAATTAATGGATTTTATCATTTTATTAGTTTTGTGCTTTTGTGGGTTTTTCATAATTAGTTAGAAAATATACTCTTTAACTTGTATCATTGTTTATGTTTAAATTATTTAGGGTTGGCTTATTAGTATGGTGAAACTTTGTTAGTAGGAGTTTTATTTCTGATATTCTGTTTTCTACGGCGTTGGCTTATTACAAGATATGTCATCTTTAAAGCTGCCTAAACAGTGTTTGATATAATTGCCTTAACGATGGTTGTCGTGTAATGAGGGGAATCACTTAGTCTTTCCTCAATGTTGGATTTATTAATTTTTTAATGTTGTACATACTTTATAAAGATCTATAATATTTACTTCTATTGTTCTTTCCTTGGTATATCTAACAAACTTATATTTCTCTCTGTCACTTAATTGAGTTGTTTGACTTTGACCACAATTAATATGATAAAAAAATTATGACAGGTTAACCATTATGGTATTTATATATATGTAAATAAGAGGTTTCACACATTCATTATAATGAATGTACACATTGTTAAAATGTATTTACATGACTAATTTAATGTAATTATCGTTTCAGCAAGATCTTTCCAGAGATCAATTGTTCAGTCCAGCAAGAAACTAGAAACGAGGTATTCTATGCTTTATGACTTTCCGCTCTGTGATTATTAAAAGTAAGGTGCCTTCTGCTCTAATTTATATTTGATTACTGTGCTTTATTCTAAAATAGCTCAAATGTGACTTGATTATCATTCATATTTAATTATTTATGTTAAACTGGGTGGTCGATCATTTTCTTTTTTATAGTCCAGTTTATGTTTGAAGTTTGTATATATTGTGTTTTATCTGTTGAATTTATATTAATAATAAACTATTACTTGGTCTTTTTGTCTCCAATTGCAAGCATGAATCTTAAAACTATATATGTTAAATAAACTATTACTTGGTCTTTTGAAATTTTCCGTTAAACGTTTGAGAATTAAATTTTCGTAAATTCAAGTGTTTAAACTTTGCTTTTTTAAACTTTTTATAAGTCACCCATGATTTATCACGGGTTTATAGGCTATTATGTAATTATAGCTTCAGGAAAGATCTTTCCAGAAGAATCAATTGTTCCAAGTCAGCGAGAAACTAGAACCGAAAGGTAATCTATGCTTTATGACTTTCACGCTCTGTGATTATAAAAGTAAGGTGCTCTGCTCTAATTTATAAATTTGATTACTGTGCTTTATTCTAAAATAGCTCATTGTGACTTGATTTTCATTCATATTTATTTATTATTGTTAAAACTGGTGGGTCGATCTATTCTCTTTTTAGTCCAGCTTTGTTTGATGTTTGTAAATACTTGTGTTAGTTTGTTAAAATTATTCTTAAATAAACTATTACTTGGTCTTTTTATCTCTAATTGCAAGCATGAATCTTAAAACTATATCTGTTAAATAAACTATTACTTGGTCTTTCGAAATTTTCCGTTAAACGTTTGAGAATTAAATTTTCGTAAATTTAAGTGTTTGAACTTTGCCTTTTTAAACTTTTTATAAGCCACCCGTGATTTATCACGGGTTTATAGGCTAGTTGTAAAACAAGATAACTTCCTGCATGTCGATCAAATAATGTTGTGGACACTTCATCAGCAACTCTTTAAATCTTTCCCATGCATGGAAAAGGCTTTCATTAGGTTCTTGCTGGAAGTTGTTGATTTCCTCCATTTTCTTTGCGGTATGGGCAGATGGACAGTATTGGTTTAGAAACTTTGTTGTGAGAATCTCCCAGGTTGTAATCGACCCTGATGGCTGGTTCCTTAGCCATCTGCTTGCAGCTCTTGTGAGAGATACAGGGAAGGCTCGAAGTATGATTTGATCTTGAGTTACTTTGAGGATGTGAAATAAGTCAACAATCTCTAGAACCTTTTCGATGTGTTCATTAGCATCTTTGTGTTCCGAACCACTAAAAGTATTATCATGAAGTTCTTTGAGAAATTGCCCCTTCAATTCAAAGTGGGTGTCTTGGTTGATCGTGGGCCTTGTAACGCTGAACAGTACAACTCTGGGTTTTGTCATATAACTGTCTATTGTTTCCGTCATTGTTTCTCTTACTTCTTCCTCTAATTGTTATTTGATGTCAAAAATGTGATTGAATTCTGATGAATTTGATTCTATGAGACTTGGTGTATTGAAAAGCCTCCTTTTTGAGCGAAATTTTTGTTTCGGGTTTTCTAAAGGTGAGAGTAGTTCTTGTCAATCTTCTGTCATTGCATCTACCTGAAAACAAATGACCAGTAAATCAAGTTGGATATGTACTGATGAGAGAAATTAAATGGTGAATCAAAACAAAGATGGAGCTTTGGTCTGCTACTGTATCAGATGACAGATACGCCGTATTCAATTGATGTGAATACGCCGTATAGGTCTGTTAAATGCCAGTACGCCGTATAGAGTTTATGCAATACGTCGTATTGTTGGAAAACAGATACGCCGTTAAGATAGTAAAACTCAATACGTTTTCCTGAATAGAAGATTTGATACGTCGTATTCAACTGGTGGATACACCGTATTAGGTGATCAGTCAGAACATAATACTATTTAAAAACAATTAAATGCTAAAATTTTAACAAACAATTTAAACACATAATACGAATAAATACAAACAGCATTTTAAATAATTAGATTACACTAAACTAAACCAATTAATGATTAGAAATTCTAATAAGAATCATATTTAATTAATTCATTCCCCGACAACGGCGCCAAAAACCTAATGTGTTGTCGTGTAGGGTCAATTATTTGATTATCAAGTTTTAAATTTATATTTAGCCGACAAACCTAAAACAACACTTTAACGAACAGTGTACCCGGTCAAGATGGAGTTCGCGGTAAGTAGGGTGTCAAACACTAAGAATGAAACATTAATCCTATATTCTATTAGTATTTAATTAGTTTATTTACTGGTTAAACCTATGCTATGTACGTTGTCTAATGATATGGTGGTTTTTAGCCTGAGAGATGGAACAGGTTTGGTGGAAAGAAATATCAATTACAATACACAATAACATAAAAGAAAGAAATCCAGTAGATAGAAAAGGGTAACAAGCAAATATAGAAAAGTGTATTAGTCATATTAAATCCGTTCAATGCTTAGGTTTGTTTGTTTTTGTGTTATGATTACTTTTATCGAAGCGGCATATCTATTCTTAAGATTAGGGGGGGGCATAATCTAAGACCTAGACAAAATTAATCATGTCTCAAATTAACGCGTCCGCATAAATCAATTCCTTTAGTTTATTTTAATTATCTTAGGGAATCAAAGTAGTGGTGATCCTGTTAAAACCCTAGCCCAACCGGGGACTTTCCCCCACTTATTGTTTGGCGGTGTGTTCGATATAATGGTATTCCCACTATTCTATTTTTATCAGTTATTACGAGAATGATTGCTGAATACATAAATTGGGTCACCTACCGGTCCACTAACACATAATTTAGGGACAAAGATAGGATCATTATTTGTGATCTATAGTTATTAGTATAAATCACGAATTATGGTGAGCTATTCCCGGTATCTAGATTACTTTTTAGGTATCACTAGACCCAGTTGAATGATAGGTCGCATATTCAAACACATAAACAAGTATGAGGTGATAAGCTAATTAAACAATTAACGATTATATTAAAGAAATCTGATTTTAAAAAAACCAATCATTTGACTTTCATTAGATGGCTAATACCCGAGGGGTATTAGCCCACAACCATTGTAATTATACAAGCGTAATCAAACAATGAAAATCGAACGATTAAGAAAGTAAAAATTACACGATGTCTTATATGGATTTGTGATTAATGCTTGACCTTTGTGGCTGACCTTCTCTTCTAAACTTCGTCTTTTAGTGAGTATGGTATAAAGAATATGATATTGCACACTGAAAACTCATTTTTGGTGTATTCTATTTATAGGTGTCTGATAAAAGACTCGTTACATCATATCTGGCAAGGTTATATAGACGTATTGGGCTAGTTCCTTAGAGTGTGCGAGTTCTTAATAAATCTTTGATATCATCCCAATTTTACTTGGATTTACTGTATCTTCGAATAGTTATCTTCATAGATACGGCGTATGCAGACAACATAGATACGCCATATTGGGAATTGGTCAAACGCGTTTTCTTGTGAAGTCTTGGCGCTGATACGTCGTATCTCTTTAGTTGGATACGGCGTATTGGTGAAAATTCAGCAATCTTCAAATATCTTCGTTTTAGGTCCAAATTATGCGCCTTTGAGCTTGTCTTCACAAATCACTCCTGAATTACTGCATTTATCAACTTTAAAGCAATTAAGTAACAAATAATGCAATAATTATATAAAAGTGGGCAAAACATATGGGATAAATAATATAAAAAAGTGATGTTATTTGATGTCATCAACCATTTTTGTAATTCTTTCAAATTTAAATTTTACTTGTCCTTTTAGGTTGTTAGTGATGCATAGATGTTAGTTGTACGGCCCGATCGTTAAAAATCGAAAGCGAAAAATTTATAAAAGGTTATATAGGGTGCGTTTGGAGTTCGAATTAAATAAAAAGAAGATGAGGTTTTGTTAGTTTTGATATTGTGGTCGTGATGGTTGAAAAACATTATTTGCTAGTTAGCTTATTTTGGATAATAGCTTGTATAGCTTATTTTGGCTTATTTATTAGCTCGAATGAGTTTATTTTAGGCTTATATGCCCACGACAACAAATGGTAACACAAGGAAAGTGTTTTTGGTTATTACTCTAGTATGTCGTATTTTTGTGGATTATTATTATAGCTTATGGTGATAACCAAATGCGATACGTAACTTATTAGCTTATTTTTAAGCTTAATAAATATATTTTGGAGCTTATGGGCTCACGACCCAATAAGCCCATTTAAGCCGTGGCTTATGGGGGCTTATTATGATCCGGATGACTTCATTACTTATTGATTTGAGATTATATACGCTATTGGGCCATGGTTTTTGGCTTAGAACGTGTTTTGGATATGTAAAATCCTTAATGGACCCTTATTGGGCCTTAAAGCCTAATAAGCTTTATCTAGTCATTTTAAGTGTTTTTATCGGACTTTTGGAAAGTGAAATATACTTGTGAAGTTATATTGAAAGTCGTTTTGAGAAAGTATTTTGGTAAACGTCGTGAAAGGTGATTTTTGAAATTTGGTCGGAAAGTGTCGAAATGTTGGAAATTGTTTTGAAAATAAGGTTTAAAAACCTTGGGAAATGTCATATAAATGTACGGGTCTTGCCGAAATTTCGTAAAAAGTTTATACTTAGAATTTTTACTTAAAACGCGATTTTTAATTTTAGTAATAAAATATTATTATTTTATTATTTTAATAAGTCGACTAAAAGACGAAAAATATAATTTTTCTCGAAACTTTTCTAAAATGTTTAGTGAACATAAATGTTTCATTTCGTATAGTATAAATGATATACTTATGGTAACTAAGTGTACCGAATAGACTTATCGAAATATATTTATAATTATTTATTGTAAATATTTACTTATATTACTTATTTATTTCGCTAAATAGTATAAGTATATTGTACTAAGATATGGGTTCGATATGGTATATTTGGAGTTAAGTCGTCAACCATCACACCACTCAAAAGTTAAAGATAACCGTACAACATGCGTCTAACCCCTATGCATCATACCTGAAAAACTATTTTGGAAATGAATGAATATAATGAGACATTAACTAGACTAGGTCGTGTGCAGACGTCCTTGCATTTGCTTGTGTGATAGTAAGTTTGCTGTTGGAGACAGTTGCTTGAGGTGAGTTCTCGTAGCCTCATTTTTACTGTTTTTCCATTGGGAGAAAATGATACTCAAATGTGTTTTGAACTATTTTCTGAACTGTGCAAAATGTGGTTTTGTTTCAGGACAATGTTATGTGCGTATGACTGCTATGTAAATATTAAGTGTTACATGATTGATTGGATCAGATGGGTACGCCTACCCAGTTTTCTGTGTGGTTATTGGATCGGATAGGTAGGCTTACCCTAGTTTGTGTGAGGTCCTGCCCTAATATAGTGCTCTAGCTGGTAGGCCCTTTAGGTGCGTAAGTGACTTCTGAAGTTGCTGCTCCCAAGAGCATTGGCACTATATACTAGGTTGAGTGACTAGCGTGGATGCTAGGTCATCGTACATGTTTAGCGAGGATGCTAAGTCATGGGTTTGTATGCATATATTCACTGTCATATAGCACTATTGTCTACTGTTTAAATGATTAGCACAACAACTGGGTTTTTAGTCAAACCTACGAGCTCACCAACATTATTGTTGATGTTTTTGAGTATCATTTTCAGGTGAAGTCAATGATCGTTAAGGCTGTGGTGCATGTAACAGACTTTTAGAGAATCCTGTAGGAATCTTGTTTGAGAAGTCTTGCATTTGGTGTATGTTACAGATTTAGTTTCTTGAGGATTAAGGTTAAGATTGTGTGAATCCCTGCGTGGGCTTATGGTTGTAATAATTGGCAACTATGTGTTGTGTTCTTGACTTGGGACATCACTCAAGGTGGTATTGAGGTTGATGGTCGTCATGACACTTATCATTTATGCATTTTAGTTTTCTCTATTTTGTATCTTGTGTTATGATTGATCATTATGTTGCATTCCTGTGTTTCCACCTATGACGGGGTGTGACATGTAGAGGTTTCCTCCGTAACTCCGTACGGCGGATGGACCGAAGAGATCCATATGAAGAAGTTCTAAACATCTAGTCGTTAAGACCATATTCTTAGCTTTGTGACTAGCTTGAGCTTGTTTTCTAATTTTGCAAGCATCATATAAGTGTTGATGAAACTTAAGCTTAGGTAATGTAGAATATCTTAACACATATAGATGATGATTCGATTAGGGTTTTAGAGAGAGAAAGAGGTGGTTGGATGAACACTTAGAGAGAGAAAAAAAGAAAGAACAATTAGATTAGGTATGTGAGGAAATGAACAACTAACACCCACTCCATGTGTGGAGAGGGTATAAATACAATGGATATTGGCCAGCCATAGGCCTCATAAGAGGCTTTCCATGGGCCCTTAGCCCGGTTAGCTTTCTATCTTAACCATTCGACTTACTACGAGCTACGGCTAACTATATTAGAAGTGACCGATACTTTTTGTATTCTTAAACAATCTCCCCCTAAGGAGGTCACTCCTATTTACAAAAACTTAAACTCGCTACTATGCTTTGACTTTCGTATGCGTTTGGTATGCATGATTCAAGACTGGAATGAATTGTTATCATTACGGTGAATGAAAATATTGTGGTTGTTTTGAGTCTTTGTCATGGGTATGATTCATCATTGGTTTATTCCATTATGTCTGTAACTACCAATTTCATTACATAGCCACCCCCTAGTTTTTTTTCATTACATTACGACATGGAATCATATTTGTCATATTTCTATTATTTCATTCATTTCCAACATTAATTGCCTCATACCAAACAACATACATGAATGTTATATTCCATTCTAAAATGCCAACTAAATAGGTCAATGAAACAGTAATGACTCATTCAATTACTATGTTTATTCCATTACACCATCGATTACATTCCTTTTGTAGTTCATTACATCTAACCAAACACACCCTTAGTCTTGAGCTCGTAGTCTTTAACTTCAATCTTTAACTTGTGAATTGATGTAGTGATCATGGACTTTAGGCTTGAACTTGTTCTACTAGCGATGGACTGTATTGTGACTCTTAATTCTTTGAGACATACAACCAATGCATAATCTCTTATAATCATCTTGTGTTCTTTTGACTTTCTTGTGATCTTGTGACTTATGACTAACTTGATCATTTACTGTTCTTGTTGTTGAAAGCATGTAGCTAACACTTTCTTGAGTTTCTTTACTTTAACACTTGTTTCAACTTTAATGATAGACGTTCGGTATCAATTTATTACTTTGTAGGCTTTCAAGTAATACATCGGTATCAGAGTTGCAGAAGTCTTGAAACATGTTACTTGACTTTTTATGGTCATCTTTATATATGTCGTCGAGTATGAGACATGTGGCTTAGCTTCAACTTGTCATCGAGAAACTGCTATCACCGTCAGGAAATCTGCATAAATTGGTTAGTGATAAACAACATACATGGACGAAAGTGGCTTTGTCACTTTGTCGAATACGGTTGTAACAACCACGGTTCCCTGTTACTCAGTATAAATACTGCATATGATCAGGTATAATTCAAAAGAATCTCCTTGACAGGGTTTCGCAGCTGCACTAGCCGTTCTCATTATCCGAGCGTCTCAAAGCAGACAACACGGTAAGAGTGAACCGGTAAGTTGCTATCTTCCCAATTAAGCTGTCAATTCGTGTTCAGCTTTCCCATGCCCAGATACCCTTGTGAGGCTTCCTATAGACATAAGATTGAAAATTGATTTTGAAAATCAGTCGGTGTGTCAAAATGCAATCAGTTTTTTATGACACACCAATAGTTTTTTGTAACACCCCCAAATAAGGTCGCAGCAGAATAAGGGTCCGGGGCATGTTACTTCTCAGATCAATAACACAAGATAATATAAGAACGACCAAAAATTCGTTTAAAACTGATACATTAGATTTAATAAAGTATGTGTTACAAAAGCCCGAAGCTTTACTTGTTTACTTGTTATTATTACAAAGATTTCCAGCCCATAACAGATATACAAAATGTAATGCGACTAAATCTTTAATGCATGACTTCAAAATATAACCACCAATGTATCCTTCGCACCTCGTGCTTAATGACCTCCTGAAAAACATTGCATTTAAAAACGTCAAAACATAGTTGGTGATATTTTAATAGGTTTATGTAAATGTATATGCAGGACCGCAAGACTTTCCCAGTGATAATGCAACAGATGCAGACATCACAAAATGCAATTACGTTTGCCTAAGCTCATGACACCGAAGCTCGACATAATTGAATACAATATATAAATATTGCCTACATTGCCTGTGATGATGTTCAACCCGTAACATCCAGTATCCGACATGATATACGTTCGTTTCCAGTGATAGCTAGTCACCCGAACGGGGAGGTCAATCCCAAATAGATCTATCTATAATCATTCACGCTCACATTCCAGTAATTGACAGTTCATGATTCATGGGCATAGTGGGTTATCGCTACTTAGGCAACACGTAATCATGATAAAATGTACACTTGCGTCCAATTTGTAAAACATGCATATGTTTCTCACCCCAAAAACTTGTAATTTAATAATTGTAAAACATGGGGCTATGAACTTCAACCTTGAGGTGTTAAACTGTTAACTAAATATCCCAAGTAAAAATTCGCGTTCCGCTAACGCCGAAAATGCAAAACTTGTTAATATAGGTCGGATATCAGTATTCATGTACGGTTTCTATCAAACAAACTTGTACATAATCCTTTATAGTTTTCATGTACTAATTCATTCGCCTATCAATAATTTTAAGAGGTCATGACATGATGTACGAGGTGTTAGGAAAATTTAAATCTGTAAATCCAACACTGTCAATACGCCATCGAAAGAAGCCTCTTTATGAAATCCCTAGTAATTTAAAACTTTGGATAACTAAATAACATATATAATCTATATAGCTATATCACCATCTATTTGTTTAAGTGAAATCGTAATTATAAAGTAAAAACGTTTATAATTACGCCTTTAGTAAAAATAACATAACTTTGTCGTTTTAAGCCCGTTTCTCGCGTGATCATAAAATCACATTCTTAGGTTTTTGAGATTCTATGATGAATAGTGTTTTTACTGTTCATAACAGCTATATAATCATTTTTATACTTTTAATTAACGTAAAACCTGTTTTTGTCGTATCTTATTCGTTATAGCTCCGTTTTTAGCGATTCTTTCGAACACGTTCTCGTAATTGAAAGTTTTATCATATTATTGATGTTTACAAAGTATAAGTTTCTGCCATGAATAGTAACTTTTATAAAATTTGTTTTATAAAGTATTTAGCGTCGTAAACTCGTAACTAGCGTATCTTCTTCGTTATAAATCGGATTTTCGAGTTTCTTATCATTTTGGAATCCTCATGAGATGTACTATCTTTATAAAACATAATATGGGTGCTTTCAAAATCGAACCAAAACAGAAAGTTTGAGGTTTTGTGATTTAGACATGTTTTAAGCATGATTTTTGTACCATTTAGATTCAACACTTAGTTACAACTACTTTACAACAATTATATCTTATGTATTACATATATTAAATTCATTAGTTCATACTTTGCTCATGTGAGTCCAAGATAACAAGATTAACATGCTATTTACCATTTTCACTTGTAATTATTAAGTAAATCTTTTAAAACCCTAATTTGTTCATAAACATGTTATACTTAAACAGTGTGTTAACAAGAGTTATTTAACTTTTTAACTCATTTTTCCGAAACATCATATAAACATTCATATCACCAATATAAATAAGAGTACAAATTATGAGCCATATGTAAAAATCCATTTCACATTATTCAAAAGTACCCTAGATGGTGATTTAACTAAGTAAAGCATTGAACTACATACAAAACTTTTAAATATGAAATGATTAAGCTTTTGATATAACCTTGTGTGGATGAGTAGAGATGATAACAACAATCACACCCTTGTGATTAAACCTCTTGGCTTGAAAAATTAGAATGAAACCCTAATTTTTCCCAAGTAAACCCTTTCTTTCTTTTCTTGATTCCTTCCTTGCAAATGGTTAACCAACTCTTGAAACCTTCTTAGAATACCTTAGATATGATGTGTGTATGCTTGTATAATGATAGAAAATCAAGCAATGGATTGGGTATTATTGGGGTTTTGAGCCGTGGGGTGTTGAGAGAACAAAGGAAGAGTTTTGATTTTTTTCTTGTAATGAAATGAAGAGTATGCACTCCCTTAACACTAGTGCATGCATATATATAGCAAGGTATGAAGATATTTGTGTCAAGTGGAAGTATGCAAGGTGGCCAAGCTTATGGAAGAAGCTAGGGCTTATTTTGATAAGATTTGGCTAGTCATAGATGAGTCATGGTTCAAGTTGCATGCTAGATCTTTTAGGAAGATAATTGTGAAGGTTCCTTGGTCCTATCTTATCTTCCTAGTCATACATACACGAAATTTATGTATATGTATAAGTTAGATATGCATTTGACCATTTATATAATGTATTCTTGCATTATTTGAAGTATAATGTAGTATAGACTTGGAAAAATGTATAACTTGTACATTGTAAGTTATGATTTGAATTCCTTCATAATGAATATGTATAAAGTGATAAATACTTGAAGTTTTAAATAAACTTTAAGTATTGGGTATAAATTTTGGGTATTTGATGAAGCGTAGATAAGTTAACGTGCTTCCGGGAAGGCTTAAACGTACTTTATCGCGAAACGTAAATACTTAACGTAACCAATAAAAATAAAATGTGCAATGAATATAATTATCCTCTAAATAATCATATAACACTTGCTTGATGTAAACATTTAATTGTTTAATGCCCGTTTACATTGTATGATCATTTTCAGTTTACGCGATTTAGCTTAACGATTATGATTTAAAAGCAAACGCGTAAAACCCTAAAAATAATTAGTGGATTAAATAATGTCATACAATGACCTAAAACACGAGGTGTTATATGATATCATCACACCCTCACCCTAGAACCTCCATGACATCTCCCTAGCAGCTTACAAGTACCTCAAACACATTTCATGGCCACCAAGAAGCTACATCATCACCTTGTTGTTTTATTTCTAGCCAAACACACAAACACCCCAAAATCCTTCCACCTTTCAATCCTAGCTAGTTATAGCTTGTAAGACTCACCTCCTAGCTGCTAATAGTCACCCTCTACATGTACTAACACTTGTCTACCAAGGAAACTTAGTCCTTCCAACGGAACGACTAATGGATCATCAGAATAACATTTCTTCAAGTTGGATACATGAAACGTATTGTGGACCCTGCTCAACTCTTGAGGAAGATCAAGCTTGTAAGCAACGGCTCCAACCTTTTTCAACACTTTGAAAGGTCCGACATATCTAGGGTTTAACTCCCTGTGTTTGCAAAAACCGTATGACCCTTCCAAGCGAAACCTTAAGCATAACTTTATCCCAAATTGAAATTCCACTCGATTGCGCTTTAAGTCGGGAGCACTATTCCGTCGATTGCGAGCGTTCGAATCCTTTGTTTGTCTGGATTAATTGATCGCTGCTCAACACACCCTATATAATATAATATATAATAAAATATAAAATATATATAGTAAGAATAGTCTAAAAGCAGAATCAATAAAACCGAGAAGTAGTATAGAATGTTCCCGGGTCGTTTATCCCCAACGAGGCTGTGTTGGAAAATCGATACAGTCGGAAGATTGGAGTTTGAATGAGAAAAATGATTTGAGAGTGTGGAAAGTTAAATTAAACAATAACAAACAAAAACGTTTAAGAAAAACCTAAAAATTATGAAATTAAGCTAGAAAACGAGAGCACGAATCCCGAACAAAGGGGGAAAAACCTAAAATCTTTAAAATTAACCCTACGAAGAAATTTTTGGTTCTAAACTACTCTATGAGACAAATAACGAAGAATGAAAAAGACTAGACTGAAAACGGAGTTCGTTTGACCCAAAAACGAGTCAAGACAAAATCCGCACCCGGAACCGTTCCTAAAAAGCAAAAAGTTATAAACATGACCCTACGAAAATTTTTTTAAATTTTTCCTACAAACTAGATGACAAAATAAAATTTTCTAAAAAAGAAAAATATTTTTTTGATAATTTTTGTATTTTTTATGAATTTTTTAAATTTTTAACTAAATTAAATTGTAAAAAATATTAAATGACTTCGAAAAATTCTGAAATTTTTACCAAAAATACTAGACACTAATATAATCCTACGAAAAATAAAAAGCTAAAAATTGGCTTATAAATAAGCCCTCAATAAGCTGTTGGCAGCTTATAAGCTTAAAAGCCCAAAATGACTATAAGTATCAATGCCCTTGGGACTATAACAGAAAAGTCCCAAGGGCGCAGCGGTGTGTGTGTATAAAAGAAAGGTGTATGAGGGTTGAGACCCGGGTTCGAGTCTTGCTCACCCGGGTCACCCCTTGTCTCCTTTCTTTTTTTTTCGAAAACTTTGTAAAGCAAAGTTGTTAAGCTCGTGGGGCTTAACAACTTTGTCAACTACCACTTTTTCTAAAAAGCTCTAAATAAGCTGAAAAACAGCTTATAAAATGACAGTTTGCTTATAATGGGCTTAAAGGCTAAACTTGGCTAAGGCATTTGGCTTATGGGGTCCAATAAGCTAAGTTTTGGACAAAATAAGCTAAAGGGGCCTAACTAACCTAGATAAGCTCTAAAAAGCTAGAAAGCTAACACTAAATAAGCTGGAAAAAGCTTATGAGACAGAAAGCTAAACAAAGCTTAAAACTAAAAGGCTTAAAGTTGTTGGACAAATAAGCTAGGTAAAAGGAGAATAAGCCAATCACAGCTTGTCACACTAACCTAAAAAGCTATTAGGAGCAACAATGAGCTTATAAAATAAGCTGAATAAGCCTAAAGAAAAATAAGCAGTCCTACACTATTACTAGGCTAAAAACAGTCAAAGAGCTAGTTTGAGCTTAAAAATAAGCCATCAAATAAGCTTGCTAAGGGCTGAAAAGAAAAGGGCTTATCAAAAGGCTTATAGACTCTTAAAATAAGCCAAGAAATTAGACTTTAGAACACTACAAGGCTAAGCAAAGAGGGCTTAAAATCTCCCCTTTGCACCAGGGGAGATTAAGGCTACAATCAAAGGGCTTATTTGACAGCTTTTTAAAAGCTGTCAAATAAGCTCAAAATAAGAAAATAAGCTTAAACAGCTAAAAAGCTCTAGGTCATGGACTTGTGCACCAATTTTGAACCTTTAAGAACCATTAAAAACTGCTGAATTTTGACAGTGAAAAAGGCTTCTTGGATTTTAAAATTTTGACACTTAAAAACCTTGGTGGTTTTGACTTAACAAGTCAAATGACACCAAGGGCTTTTAACAGCTTGTTTGACACTTTAAAACACACACTTTTTGAAACTAAAACTCAAAATCCAAGTGCTTATCTAAATAAGCACTTGTGGCTTTTTTAAAAATCCCACAGTTAAAAAGATGGTTTAGAAAACTTTTGGAAAACAATTTTAAAGCTTTAAAACTTTTAAAACAGCTTTAAATAAGCTTAAAACTTAAGCTAAAACTACTTTGATTACCACAACCCATACACAAAGCATTTTTGACCCGTTTTGAGTGTTGACCCAAACACCCCTTTAATTTTTAAAAGAGTGATTTTAAACTTATAAAGACTACTTAAACTGAAATTTTTAAAGGACAAAAAATACTTAAGCTATTTAAGACATTAAAAAGATAAAAAGAAAAACAAATAAGCACTTAAAGATGAGAATAAGCTAGGGACAGTTTAAGCTTATTAAGACAGTTTTTAAGCAAATTACATGGAAATGAAGAAAAAGTAACTAAGAGGCCTACTTTAGCATAATTAGACAATAATAAGCATGAAAAGACAGTAATAAGCTAAAAAATAAGCTAAATAAGCTATGCTACAGTAATTTGCAAAATTAAAAAGGATTTGTACCTTTGATCCTTTGCTCAAAAAGGATCTTTTGAACCTAATAAGCTCTAAGTTTCTTACCCAAAGCTTATAAATAAGCTTAAACTAAGCCAATACCCAATAAGCCATCCACATTTGCTTATTCATCCATGCTTTTAATCCAACAGTACCTTCTACTTTCTTGAGTTTTCTTTAAAGTTTGGTGAAAATGTTTGTAAGACAGATTATATGATAGCTTAAATGTAAGCTTAAAAGATTTTAAGAACACTTGAAACTTAGAACACAAGTAAAAAAAAACTCAACTGAATTTCATTAAAATTGAAGTGAATTACAAGTGCATAAAAAAACTTTTAACTTAACAATAAAAACTACTTGTAAAACTACATAAAAACTAACTCTCCAGCCACAATGGCTTTACATTGTTTAAATAGTAAAAACGACTAGGGCTTATGTGTCTTCTCTTTGTCTTCTAGCCTTTGTGCTTTCTTGTAGACACAACAAGAGGGTTGTGTTTGTTGTGAGAGTGTGAACACAAGTAATCCTGGCCCTCTATTTTGCCTTGGTACCCAAACCTTTGATCCGAACCCTTGATCGAATGTGGGGGGAATTTGGATTGCCAACATGGCAAAGCTTCTTTTTAGGTGGGAAAGATAGTGGAGGAGGGGGGAAAGGTTTATCCATGGGAGAATTGGGGTTATGGGATAAAAAGAAGGAGGTGAACCCGTGAGTTGTGTTGGGGGGGAAAAAGGCGGGAAAAAAGGTTTATAAAGGTTGGGGGTGACAGGTAATAGTTTAGGGTTTTTGCCGCTTTTGGTCCTCCAAAGTTATAGGTATTGCAAGGTTGGTCCTTGGTGTTATACAAGTTTTGGGGATTTGGCAATATAACCCCCCAAGGGTTATATTTTCAATTACAGTACACGTCCTTGTCTTTATAAGATTCTGCCAATTGGCAGTTTTACCCCCTGTGGTTTAACTTTGCCAAATTGGCAGAATTCACCCTTCTCTTCATTTCTTCTTTTTCTTCTTTAAATAAGATTAAGGACTTAACAAGTTTAGTCCCTAAACTTATTTTTCTTGACTTTTTGGCTTCGGGGTTGACTTGGGTTGATTTTTCCACACTTGGGCTTGGATTTTGACTTTGTCTTTTCCTTGCTTTTCCATTCCGAGTCCGGTTTTGTCGTTTTGGCTTCGTTTTTCGTCTTTTTCTTAGATATCTGTTCCTGCACAATACAATTAGCAAAACAAGCATATATTTGGCATTTTAAGTCCGTTTTTGGTTATTTTAGCTCGTTTTTAAAGGTAAAAGGTATGTGTAATTAAACACATACCAAAATCCCCCATACTAAGGTATTGCCGTGTCCTCACGCAATGTTATGAAGTAAACATTTACGAAAACTAAGAATCTAAATCCCCCTCGACTAATAACCTCGAAAAGTAGCTAAGTGTTTGTCAAAGGGAACTAAAGAATCAAAAGCTTCGACAAATCCCGTTTTCACCATTTTTTATCTATACACTAACTATCCCTAATATTTTTGGATTTTCCTTTTTCTTTTCTCGACTTCCTGTTTGACTTCCTTTATTATATCAACATTGGGATCATAGAATGAGAAACGCCCATAGAATAATCTACGGATGTCCTGACGGATAAATTCATCGTCCCCGATTTTTCACTAGTTCCAAACCAAGCAATTAAACAAGATCATTTGTCAATATAAGTCTAAATGCTAAGCACTCATACTTATGACTTGTGAACTTTTAACTCCCAACATGAATATATGATTTAAATGTGTGTACTCATTTCAACTCAACCATAGATCAACTTATTTCCATAGTCGTGATTCAAGATGAATCATGACTCAAAGCAACAACTTATTAGGACCTTGTAACTTGATTTTAAAGAACGAGATTTTAACTGTAGAACTTTTTGCAACATCTTCATCATTATAATCATAAGTTCTTAAAGCTAGGAATGCGTTGCTTAGTTTGAACACCTACCTAGGCCTCGCTCCCTAGTAGGATATCACAACCAACGACCGATGTTCTTAGTTTGAAAACCCACCCCGTTGCTAGCGTAGTGGGAAATCACATCAACACCTTCTTCCTAATATGGCTAAGGATTTGTGTCTTAGTTTGAACCCTCACCTAGACCTCGCTTCCTGGTGAGATATCACAACACACCAAATCCCTAGAAGTAAAGATGTCTTAGTTTGAACCCCCACCTCGTGGTTAGCGGAGTGGGATATCACGACACATCTTTTACTTGTTCAAATGTATGCTTCATTGGCATAATTTCAATATTCATGCATTTTTGCATTCATATTTCATTCATGCTTCTTTGGCATTTTAACTTTCAAATT